>MU006228.1:32056-277320 GCA_010093685.1 Ophiobolus disseminans
TCTCTCACCACATACAAACTTCCCTAATAATTATCTTGCCTGCTATTGCTTCGATACTTTTGGAAATTGCAGATCTTAATTGAAAACTACCTCCTGCAGGTAATGCGAGAGTTGCATTAAGATTAGAGCATAGGAACAGCAAAGAACCTAGCTTTGAAAAAGCGATGAACTGCACTCGAGTGTCTGTGCGGGCGCTAAATTTTTTGGTGCAAAAGCGCTGAACTCCAGTCGAGTTCATCGTAGAATCCATGTTAGAGTGATGCGTTGCCTCAACAATTGGTCTGAGCGATGATGAGAAACCAGGTAACTTAGGCGAGTTCAAATTGGTTAGCTATGCATACGAGGTGGACACGGGAGTTGCACAAGCATACAACAATACAGGACTTGAGTGTTTGACGCGACGCTTGCTCGCCATGGTAGCTGTGGCTGAGAGCAGTGTCCAAATTCTAGAAGAACTGGAAATTGGCACGGTTATCATTGGAGTGGTTGGAAACTACATACATACTGCGAAAAACGCCGATTCGGCTGTTAACCTCGGACTTGCTGTCTTTTACAACGTGGGAACGGGCGAGCTAGTCCAAACAACTTCTCGGGGAGTCCCACTGCAGCCACTGTGTCTTTCTGAGGCTCAAGAGCAGAGGGCAGCGAGCGTGCGACAAAGCGCAGATAGTGTCACTGTCACGGTTTGGAGTCTCTCTTTCCCCACTTATAGTGGCGCCTCACCTGTGTTGAGATGCGACCACCCATCCTGCACCAGCGCTGTTTACAGCTCCCACCCATATATACAGTTCGTAGCTTCACTCAATACAACCTCAGTTCAATCCTTCAATTCTTCCTGCATATGCGCTGTTTCCACACCGCGACAGTGCTTGATGCGGGCGTTGGAGAAAAAAATTGCTGCAGGCGTACCGGTACTGTACCGTGGGATCCGAGGCAATGCCCGGTGCGGGGCAACGCCCGCAGGGGAACTCAACCCCTGTATTCACCCCAAACTTCAATCACCCACCACACCACCAATATTTAAGCAATGGAGGAGGCACTGGCAACAATTGAAAGCCTAGATGAAGGCAAAAAATTCTCGTGCCAACAAATTGCTGACACGTATGGTGTGAACAGATCTACACTGTCTAGAAGACACAGAGGTGTTCAAAGCACAAGAGAAGAGGCTGCAGCCACTATGCAACTACTTAGTGTCCACCAAGAGAGGGAGCTGGTGAAGTATCTCAATAGGCTGACCTTGAGGGGCCTTCCACCTACTAGAGAGATGATGCAGAACTTTGCACGTGGGGTGGCCAAAAAGGACGTAGGAGAAGGGTAGGTTGGGAGGTTTGTAGAGTGCTACAGTGAATCTCTTATCCTTAAATAGACTGCTAGAATAGACTACAATTGCCACTAAGCTGATTTAGTGAAGAAGTATAGCCTATACTTTGATCTCCTAGAGGCTAAGATCACTAAGTATTTAGTTCTCCCTAAGAATTCATACAATATGGATGAAAAGGGCTTTATAATTAGGAAGACTAGAAAAAGCAAGAGGATCTTTAGCAGAGCTTTGTAGGAGAGTGGGCAAGTGAAAGAGGCTATTCAAGATAGGAGTAGAGAGTGGATATCCACTATAGCCTGTATTAGAGCTGATGGAACTGTTCTCCTACCTAGTGTTATATTTGAAGGACTTTACGGTAATATTAGAGATACCTAGGTAGCTGAGATACCTGAGGAACTACCTATCTTTGGTACCTCATTACCTACTAGATGGAGTAACGACTAAATTAGACTTGCCTAGCTTACTTAGATCTTTCAACGCTATACTAAGGAGAAAGCAGGGAGGTGTTAGAGGCTCCTCCTTCTAGATAGCTATAGATCTTATATCACAAGAGGTTTCCTCTCATTCTGTGATATAAATAGGATTATAGTGATAATCTTTCCACCTCATGCAACTTACAGCCTTTAGCCTTTAGATGTAGTTATGTTCAAGTTGCTCTTATCTAAGTACTCCTAAGCTCTCACCACCTTCACCTACAAGTCCTTAGGCCTCCTCCTAGTTAAGAAGGGTGACTTTATCCCGTTGTTTCAGACTGCCTAGCTCTCCTCCTTTAAGAAAGACCTCATCCTTAAGGCTTTCAAGGCTACTGGAGTGTGGCCAAGAAACAGAGAGGCTGTACTTAAAAGATTTAAACAACAACACCCTGCTAATTCAAAGACCTCTAACTTCACCTCACTTGAGGACGCTAATTAGAGGAAGCTTAGAGAGGTGGTACAAGAGGTAGTGAAAGCTAGGGCTAAAAGAGAGGCTAATTAAGTCACTCAAGCCCTTCACGCATACTAGGTCCAAAACTAGTTGTTACTCTATGAGAACAAGGGCTTAAGAGAATCTTTAAGTACAAAAAAGAAGCGCAAGAACTATAGCAGGAAGCTTGATCTGTAGAAGGAGGATGAATACTATAGAGGTGCAGAGTGGTGGTCTCTAAGGAGCTTCAAGAGAGCTAGTGAAAGACAGGCTCAAAAGGAACAGGATGAATTAGAGGAAAACCTCCAAAAGGCAGAGAGGAAGCAAATTAAGGCTTCTAATGCACTACTCAAGAAGAGGCTTCAAGAAGAGAAACGTGTTAAGAGAGAGAGGCTGAAAGAGGAGAGGGAGAAGGAGAAGGAAAGGAAGGCTTAGAAACAGGCCCAAAAGAAACAACAAAAAGAGATAGAAAAACAAGCTGCAGATGCCTGGAAAATTGCGCGTTAATCCTAAAAGGCTCAATTCACAGGCTCAAAGAAACATAGCCTAAAAAGGAAGGTTGTAGAGGAGTGCACTGAAGGTAGTGGTGGTGGTGGTGGTAGTGAATTATCCTAAGCACCCCCACCTAAAAAGACCAGGTCAGGGCACAGCATCACTATTCCAAGTAAACTTAGATTGTAGAAATTGATTGCGTTGCCTTGTTTGACTATTCCATTCACTCTCAGGTAATTGCAGCACGTGGTGGTGGTGAATCAATTCACTTAAGTTGGTGGGCAGGTTTTGGTGTTCACGGGCGTTGCCCCGAAACGGGTTTTGCCTCGAACCCCACGGGTACCGTCCGAAGGAGCTCGTATTTTTTGAGCGCTACCCCGCATCGCGGGTTAGCACCAATAACATAGTCATCTCAACTTCAACATAATACAATGTCACCACTACAACGCGGAACAAACAATTTGATGCGGCGAAAACCTGTAAATACAGAGAAAACAAAGTTACAAAGCCCCCAAAGTCCTCACGAACCGAATTGATTGCAGTGCAGCGAGCTTTTGTGGTGGGCGCGATAGTCGCGTCTCGCGATGGTTATGCATCCGCAAATGCTCTCTAAGCGCCTGCACCGCAGCCAAAGCAACCTCTCAGCCCTTGTTCGACGTGTAGAATCCCGTACCAAAGAGGGCGACTTCGATATATAGGAGGACGTACTATATGAAAATGATTTGGGGCGGGCAAGGAGCGAGTTGTTGAGCCGGAGGCAGAAGGACGCCATCATCGTGCTGCGCTGAGGAGAGCTCCCTACTGTAGCAGTTTCTCGTCGGTTATGGCGAGAAGCGACTTGATCTGGTTGATGAACTCTAATTGTGCCTTCAGTTCGCGGGGTCGCGTAAGCTCGCGTTGCTCGGCGGATGTCTTGTGGCTGCTCAGCGTTTGGCGATGTGCTCTGGTTCGGTCGAGTAGGCTAGGTAGTTTCTCCTCCACACACGACATCTGCATCAGAAACATGGCGGTCTCAACCATCTTTATGCTACCGCCCATGGGGCTATGTTGTTCTTTCATGACTGCGCCGGCCTGATCCTTCTGGGACAATACCATGAACACGAGGTCGAGGTGCGCTCTGAGAGCGTCGACAATGTTGGCAAACACCTTCTTCGTTTGATGAGACAAGTGGAAAGCCTTGTTGTTTTTGGCCGGTGTCGGTATGTCGGGAATAGCTGCTAGCATCCTGCGTTGGATTTCCGATGTGATCTGGGCGTTGACCATGTTGCTGACGTGTCGTGTTGCGGTGATCAGCCGGGAGAGCTGAAGTGTCTGGGTGATGATGAAGCTTTTGGTTGATCTGTGTGAGGGGAGCTTCAAGAGTTGTCGATTTCTGGTCTGCGCGAAGGCTTGAGAGGGAAGAACGTGGGCGACAATGGAAGACCAAGCTTTAGAAAGCTGCGGTGAAGCAAACGCGTAGTGAGGTGGTGACGCAGGTGACCGTTCGTTGAGCGACGATGCGTTCGCAACCTGCACTTATGCCTGCTTTCCGAAAGTGTGAAAGTAAGTACCCTAATAGTTCTGCTATGGAAATGCCGAGAGTTAGAGTAAGGGCGCGACAAACCATGATGCGACGGACTGAGCATTGGGTGAGTGCTTCCTCGAAGACTTCATGCAAGGAGGGGCCTTTGATGAGCGAATCGGCAAAGTTGAAGGCGAAGAGAAAATCTTACGCCTGATTTGATGGATGTCAAGCTTGAATGTGAATCTCACCGTTGGTCGCCGAAACTCGACATGCCATGCTACTCGTTGAAGCAAGGATGCCAAGGTAACAAGTAGTATTTCCGGACTCTTCTTAACACAGTTCCTTCACACCACTTCATTATACTTCTGTCAAAGGGTACGCTCCAACCCCACCATCTACTCCTGTTCTCTGCACCACGCTCTCCTCTCTGTGCTTCTTAGCCCTCTCAACCTCGAGCGCCGGCCCAGTATACCCAATGGCCTTCAACCACTTCGGGTCGATATTCTCAAGCGCGAGATATGGACTAACATCCGAGTTGGGAAATTCCACGTTGCACTTGGCATATCCCATCCCGAGATGCGCCCACGGGTTCTGGTGGAGTTATGTGATATCGAAGTCCTCATAGCGCGGACTGGCGATGACCTCGGAGTAGTGGTTCGATGAACCGGGCCAAACAGCTACAGAACCATCAGAAAATCGTGCGTTGCACGCGGAAGAATGTAAATTGCGGGAGCAAGCTTACCATTAACGCGACCAGTGTCATTGTTCTTGTACCATGATCTGCAATCGTCCTTCCACACGGTGTGCTTGATCCACTCTTGCGCATGCTCGTTGAAGCGATCCGTTATCTCTTGTTTCGGGACCCATGACTTGATGTGGTCGCGTTGCATCTTCTTGATGATCTGGATGGTATACTCTGCGACCTTAAGAGCGGTCCGGTGACTGATCCATTCTCTACGGGCCTGCGCATAGATCATTAGCCATATGACCGAGCTGCTTGGGAAGCTTCGTGTCGTGCGATATCCACGGAAAACTCACCATGTCGGCCCGACAAACATGATCCAATTGGGCATGTCCGGGCACCCGAGGCCAAGGTACGACTCTGGCTCGTCCATCCACTTTTCGTACAAATCTACGCCGTTCTTTCCGATGACGGAAAAGCGAGGCTTATACGTGACATCGAAGCCGGTCGCGCAAACAATGGTGTCCACCTCGCGATGAATACCATCATTGCCTACCACGCCGGTTTCATTGATCTCATCGACGGCGGTAAAGTGTACATCTACGTTCTCCTGTTGAATTGCCTCTATGTAGGGATCACCAGGTGTGATGCGACGACCTGCATACGTTCAGCAAGTGGGTAGAGGATGAGCTAGTGATGACGTACAGCCAATCTCGAATTTGGGCGTGAAGCCTTCCAGCAGCCTCTCATCCTTGATAAACTCTTTCATTCTCGCCCTAAACAAAGATCGTGCTTCCTTCTGGCTGTCGCTGTTGGAGTAAAATGCGCCCCACAAGCCGTTGACCTGATTCTCGATATCTTTAGCATGAGCCAGTAACTTCCTTGGCTCGTTTCTGAACTCATGCCTTTCTTCTTGAGAGTATTCCTTGTTCTGGCCGTAGTTGTTTGCAATCTGTACGAACCAGACTCCTGTGCGAACAAAAACGTCTAGGTGTTTGACATGAGGACGCTCCAGATCCAATAATTGCGACGCGGTCTTCTTTCCATTGCTCTTTCTGATATTCGCTGGGCCAGGTCGCCGTATGCACGATCTTATTTTTGAAGCTGTTGATGCCTTTGATACCAGGCCACTTATAGTTGTTGAGGATGCCAGTCACGTACAGCAAAAGGTCGCACTCCTCGTCAAACTCGTTTTCTTCACCAGAATCTGTGACTTGCCGCAGGGTGACTCTCCACTTGCCAGCGCCATCTTGCCACATAGCTCGCACAACTTCGGTGTTGAAGGTCATGTATTTGCGTAAGTCGAATACCTCCACCACCTTGAGGAGGTATTTCTGGATGTCGGGTGCGTATGAGAAAAAGCGAGGCCAGTCAGGGTTGAGAGCAAAGTTGAGCGTGTATGCATGGGACGGGATATCGCATGCACATCCTGAAGGCTGTCAGTATCACGAAGCATGCAAACACGTGGGATGCGCATTACCTGGGTATCTGTTTTCTAGCCATGTACCCCCAATATCCGCATTCTTCTCGTAAATGACGTGGTCCACGTTCTCGCAGTGCTTTTGGATTTGATACGCCATCTGGATCCCCGAGAGACCGGCCCCTATTGTCAGTATTTTGAGCTTTCGAGAGGAGGGATCCTGCATCACATTAATCTCCGTCTGGTGATCGATAGCTGCACGACTCACGTCGTAGACAATGTTCGGGATGTCATACCCAGTAGACCCAGGCGTAGAGTAATCCCATCGATCCTTGCTGCCCAACGTGCTTAGATCAGGCGCCATTCCGACTTGCTTCTAGTGATCGATGCTCGAAGCTCAAACAGGGAGTGAAATTCTTCCTACGCCTGTCAGTCTTGGGCTCGCGATATCTGCCGTTCAGTGCTAATGGTCACACTCGAGCTTATGTGAACTGGAGATGAGCTCAAGTGCTGCTTGCACTCAATCTACTAAGAAACAGATAGGAAGGGATTGGAAGAGCGGCAAAGTATGAAGTAGGGTAGGTGTTCGCAGGTGCCAAGCCAGTGAGGGCTTAGCTCCACTCAGGTTGGACTAGCGTCATTCTGCTCTTCCCTTTGAGCCTCGTAGCCTCACAATCTATCACTCAGTTCGCCCACTTTCCCTCTCAGATCATCAGTAGGACTTGACTCGATGCACTGGAAATCAAATCCGCCAGCCTCGATCACGAATGGTGTCGCGGTCACGACTCGACTACACTGACAACATCAACCATCCCCGCTCCCATTATTATGCACAACCCGCAAGATCGTCCTAATACCGAATCAGGCTCTATCGGGGTATGAACGCACGCGGTTGCAGGAAAAAACGGCTCAACTTTTGCTGACTAATCAGCGAAATCTTGCCAAAGTTGAGCCATTTTTTCCTGCAACCGCGTGAACGCAAGACTAAGGTTCGTAATGGTTGCCTCAAGACTTATGTAATATACACGCGGGGTTTCGCGGGGTACCAGTACTTCGGCAGAGCTTCGCACCTCGGTCGCATTTTACACGACGATACTGTTCTAGAACAAGATAGGCAGCGCGTGCAAGGCCTGATGCTTGGAATCCCAAAAGTTCGGGAAGCGGATGCGATACGATGACCTGCGGCAACTAATATTGCGCTCTTCTCTAGCCTTGATATGACAAGGCAGTATGAGGAAAGATATTAGAACACTGCAAAGCCATGCTGAATGAACTAAGAACCAAGTTTGAATAAGTCTAAGCTGTGGTAGTGATGAGAAGAATGACCTTTCAAGGCTTGTGGGAGCTGCAGGTGGTCGCTTCAATGGTCACGTGTTAACGCGTTGCGCCTTCCGAGCCCTGAACGTCTTGAGCTCTGTTGCGCGTCGTGGCTTCTCAACCCTATTCAACAGACATATCGCGCCAACGCAGTTTCATCACAACCAGATGAAGCTATTCAGTGCCCCGGCTGCTGAGCGGCGTGAGCAAAAATATTCGGAATGCATCTCCAGGTTCCCACTCTCTCCGAGTCGCAAGGACGTCGTCGACGCGCGGCAAGACGTGCTCAGGTACGCCGTGGCGGCGCCTTTGTACGAAATTCCAAGTTGACATTCTACAAGTCTCATCAATAGGCGCAGCGAGATCTCCCACTGGATCAAGGCTAACCTCACCAAAGCTCGCGGAGCTCAATTGGACGACGATAAGCATACCCCTAGCCGCCAAAATTTAGCGCTCTCACGAGCCTACGACGACCTCGATCTGTGAGGAAGACTTAATATAAGGTTGTTGAATAATACTCACATGAGTTCAGAGAATTGAGCCACGCCATTGAAGTCTACGCCGCCTACCGCTGTCACGATTTCTCGTCATCCATTGCGCATGGTCTCCCGTTTGAAATGCGCATGACCGTGTTCGATTTTTTGACCTTTGAGCCCGATGTGGTAGCATGTGGCTTCAGCGCCCGCCTCCAGCAAGACCCCCGGATTGGCGGTACCAATGTCAGCAGCTTTGGTGGCTATACTATTTCTGCAATCTTCCGCTCGCGACACTATTTCAAATTATCATTCGTGGCACCAATCCAAGCTGAGATTGTTCAGTCTTACTGGAGGGTCAATCACTTCCAAGTCGACTGTCGCAAGTTGAAGTCATGGATCGAGCCTGTGATACATGACCACAATGCGCAATTGAAGATGGTTCCTACGGATCACATACGCCGGATGATTGTGGGAGTTCGCGCGGACGCTGTGAACCAGCATTCTACTTCAGGCCTTCGCGGTGCTACCACGACCGACGGACCGCGGCCGCTCAATGCTGCTTGTCGGACTTTGGAGGCACTGCTGACTGTAAAGCACCCACGGGCATTCGAACTGGAGCTAGCACTCTCTGCAAACAACTTGGAGCAAATCGAGAGAGACTTAGACGCACTCAGGAATATTCGGCAACGCCTTATCGCTTCTGGAATGAAAGTGCGAGTCACTTCTATGTCGTGCCGAGGTCTACGCTCACGCTTTCCACTATGTCTCGACCCCTTCTTCGAACAACCGAGTGATTGGAATGTAATAGTCGCTCACCACCGAAGAGCCTGAGGAGTGACACTTCACAAGAGCTGGAATAGTCACAAAGAGCCATGAAGGATATGTTGTGCGACTATAGACGGAATAAGGTATCAAGACGATGGTCACCCTTCCAGCCCTATCAACCTCCCGACTTTTTCTACGATACTCTCGAAAATCAGCGCCTGTTCGCCATTCGGATCCGCGACGACCGTCGGCTTACCGCGGTCGGCATCATCAGATATCCTAGCATGCAGCGGTATCTCGCCCAGCATCTTCAAGTCATACTTGTCACACATCTTTCTGATCTTGTCCATGTTTCCAAACACTTCGTGAATGTCTCCACAGCCAGGGCATTTGAAGCCTGCCATGTTGCAGACTAATCCCAGCAATTTCACGTCCACTTTACGGAATAGCTCGACGCCCTTGACCGCATCCTTGAGAGACAAGTCTTGTGGCGTTGATACAACGATGGCGCCGTCGAGGATCAGCTGCTGGGTTATGGTGAGTTGGACGTCACCAGTGCCAGGCGGCATATCCAAGACCAATATGTCGAGGCCACCCCAGTCAACCTCATGAAGCAGCTGCTGTAGCGCCTTCATGACCATCAAGCCGCGCCATGCCACTGGCGACGACTCGGGTATGAGATAGCCCATGGACATGGACTTGAGACCGTAGTTCGAGAGAGGTACCAGCTGATTGTCTGCCAATCTGAGGTCAGGCTGAGAGGGTATGATAGCTGGCATGGCTACGGACTAACTGGCTGATAATCGTGGCTCGCCGGAAAGGTTGAGCAGTGTGGGTATCGATGGGCCGAAAATGTCGGTGTCGAGGATGCCGGCTTTGTAGCCCCGACGCGCAAAGCTGAGGGCAAGGTTCACTGCCATGCGCCTTCAGCGTAACTCCTCCCTGTTTCTCACATCGGAGGCTGACCAGCAATTGTACTCTTCCCCACGCCACCCTTGGCTGAAGATACCGCGACAATTTTCTTCACATCCTTGATGTTCCTCTTCTGCGGCAATCCTCGCTGCATGCGCGGCATCTGCGGAGGCGCGCCGGAGCGCGGGAGGCCCTAGGAAACGATCAGCCATTGAATCTCGTGACCCATCCAGTGAGCGAACCAGAGGGTTCTCATGCTGCAGGCAGCGTAGGGTCGAGAATAACCGTGGCTTCAACATCGTGATGGTGGTCGCGACGAAGGCTGCAGTTGCGGAGTTCGTCTCGGAGGTGCCGTCGGCGAAAGAAAGCGCCGAGGCAGCTCGAACTTTTTTGTGGGGCGGGCGCAAAAGTTCACTCTCCACACCTCCACATCGCGACCTTACACTTGACACACAATCGCCCACAATGAAGAAATCGAAGATCACGGGTATGTGTCGAATCATGCTCACGTGTTTCCTCCACTGACCCAGGAATAGACTTCGACCCCGAGTCCCTCCTCAATCCTGCACCAAGCTCGAGCTCCAACGAACAATCGGATGCCGACCTCTCAGACGTCGAGGATGCGAATGAAGGGCGCGAACACTACACTGTAGTGGGGAAGAGCAAGCTTAGGCAGAAAGCGGACGCGCCCGACGCGCCGTTGTACAAAGGACGTACCATCAGTCGCAATGAGCTCGACGACAGCGACAGCGACAGCGACGACCCTTTCGTCAAGGGTTTCAATGAGGACGACAGCGAGGAGGATATTGATGAAGACGGTGTGAATAGGCTGAAGATTGGCGAGGATGAGAGCGAAGAGGACGACATGGACGGAGAAATGGATCAGGACGACGAGATGGACAGCGCAGACGAAGACGACAAAGATGACGAGGGCTCCGGTTCTTCCGACGAAGAGGCAGGTGACGACGCGAATGCTGACGCCTCCGCGGTGCGCAATTTAATGCAGGATACCAAGGCCTTCACATCCACGCTTGCTGCTGGGGCACAATCAGACGTCGCGAAGGGACAGGCTGTGAAAACGCAGCGCACGACATTCGATACCCTCCTCAACACGCGCATCCGGCTCCAAAAAGCGTTGATCTCGACCAACTCTTCGGCCGCCGAACCCTACAAGCAAGCCACGGCACAGGCATCATCCATTCAAGCTGCTGAAGCTGCCGCCCTAAAGCTTCTTGGCAACCTTACCGACCTTCGTATCTCACTCGAGGAAGCACGAACGGGCTCTAAACGCAAACGTCCAACATTCGACACGTCCACTCCATCCTCCGAGATCTGGTCATCCATCTCCAGCTCCGAAAGATCGGCCCTTCCTCACCGCAAAGCCGTTCTCGAGCGCTGGTCCACGAAAACCCGCGCCACGACCGTCACAAACGCCAAGAACCGCCTCAACGCATCCGCCACCCAAACTTTGACCGAAGTCCTCGACGCCCAAATGACATCCTCGCATCTCGTCACACGCACGCAGATACCACGCTCGTGCGCCCCCATACAGTCCAACGCGTCCAACAAGGGCTCCGCGCCGATACCTGAGATCTACGACGACGCCGACTTCTACGGGCTCATGCTCAAGGAACTCCTCGAGCAACGCAGCGCCGACAGTGCGAGTGGTGGTGCAGCGGAGTTCGTTGTTGCTGCACCGTGGCAGGTGGCGCGCGAAGCCAAGACGAAGAAGATCGTGGACACAAAGGCGAGCAAGGGGCGCAGACTGCGATACACGGTGCAAGAGAAGTTGCAAAATTTCATGGCACCGGAGGAACGTGGGGAATGGGGCGAGAGGCAGAGAGACGAGTTGTTTAGTAGTTTGTTCGGGCAGAGGATGGCGCTTGGCGAGCAGGATGATGTGGAGAGTGAGGCGGAGGAGGATGGTGTGGATGCGCAGGAGGCTGGGCTGATGCTGTTCAGGAGTTAGTTATGCTTCGTCCAAATTCGAAGAAATCTCCCATCCGACTGTTATAGAGAAAGTTCATGTGTAGCAATGGTATGAGATCGAAAAAGATGATCTGTTAATAAACCTACTCCATTCTGCAAGAATTTACATTAACTCGCCCTGCTATTAGACAAGGCACTCTAATATATTCCCTCGCTTGTGGAAAGACAAGTATCGTTGTTGTTGATCTTAGCGCCCGTTGCCTTGCTTAGTCACATCATTTTGCGGCGCAGCATTAGGAGCATTAGCAAAGTGTCCTCCGTTCTCCCATCCGCAACTCTTAGCCACTCACTCCATTTACGACATGACTTCAATACTCGAGCTGCCGACGGAACTTCTTACAGCGATTGCGGAAAATGTCCAACAACAGTGTGGGCTTCGTTTCGAGCCATGGCCAACCGTGGCAGGCCCTAGGAATTCTGTAAAAGCTCTCTTGGACCTCTGTCTTACGTGTTCCGTTCTGCGGAATATTGCACAGTCGGTGGTTTTTAGAACTCTCCACATCCATTACAGGAACACCAACCCTGGTAGCACATATCGAAGCCTCGCGCAGACACTTGCTCGCTACCCATCGTTAGCCAAAGAAGGTAGAAGCATTGTGATGGACAGGCACGCATCACGCGAAACCGAATGGTTCACGGATGAGGACGGCGATTGTGTAGGGCGAGTGGATGACGAGAGCGTATGGAAAGTGGAAGGTCCGAAACTTGCTTTGCCTATGCTAACGTTACTTTCCAACGTGACGACCTTGCATCTTCGCGGTTGCACATTCCTACCGGCTGAGGATGCTTCCCATCTTGGTACCCTACTCCGTGGCACGTCTTCCGTCACCAACGGTCCCATTCTATTGCCGCAACTACGTACGCTCTACATCAGCCCAGAAATTGGCGGCGGAGACGGCGTTGTCCGCATCGCTGACTACGTACCTTTTCTCCGTCATCACGGACTGCATGAGGTCAACATCTACTGTGGTGTTCTACTGAGCAATCTCGGGCCTTGGAAACTTGCAGATTCTGATCGACTTCCTCCCAACAGTCTTACCATTTCGAAAATGAGTCTTGTTGGATGTTTACTTGACTTTACGTCGGCTTGCATGCTGTTGGAGGCATGCAGTCGCTTAAGGTCACTGTCGTACAGTCAGCTAGACAATGACATTGAAGATATACTCGAAGTTCTGCAGGCGGAGAACACAGCAACCATTCAATCTTACAAGCCCTCGATTCTGGGCCCTCAGACTCTTACTACAGCCCTCGAATCTTGTAAAGATACCCTCGAGGACCTTCAAATTCACTTCCGAGGCCTAAAAGGCCAGCCACTAGATGCCAACATCAAATTTGTAGGGCTCCGAAGTTTCGACCTTCTTGGTTCTCTAACCATTCAGACTCGCCACATGGGCAACTTTTCAAGTTTACCTCCAGCCTTGAAACACTTGAGACTTTTATTCAGGAACACATCGCGATACCCAGCGAAGCTGCTCCCTCGAGATGTTGCAGATCTCGTCCGTGGAGCCGCAGATTCTCGGAACAAACGGTGCCTCCTGTTGCAAAGCGTGGTCTTTGAAGGTTCCTTCAAAAAGGAGGAATGGCGCAGCGACGCAGCTTTTCTTCCAAAGTCGGCAGCCGATAGATGGGTGATTCAAGCGGATGTTAAGGCCTCTCCATACCTGGTGTGGCACTTGGGCGATGTTGAATTCATCTTGAGACGCACTTCATTGCCGGAAGATGGGAACTGGCTTTGGACACTCACCCAGAGGTAGCATTGGAATTCTTTCCAAGACCGTTGGCGGATAGATAGAGCATAGGATCTAGAGCAAGCCGCCTAGTCTCATAGTCGTAAGGTTAATACTTCTGATGCTCCGATTCATTTGGTCTGAACATGCTCGCCTTTATCATATGGCTCAGTGTTGAGGTAGTGAGACGCACGAATAACATTTTCAATGGTGAATTTCCACATATGGCTTCGATGTACCAGCGCTCTTAAGGTACATTTGACTCTGAATAAGATCACTGCTATAATCGAAGATAGATAAAGAGGTTGAAGACATTGCGATGGAGACTCACGTGAGAAAGCGCATCTTTCGTCACTTTTGCGCGTGCGATAGCGAGGCAAAATGTTTGGTGATTAGTTATAGATTGTTCCTGTCACCAATCCGTACTAAAAAATGAGACCATTTTGTGTTCGCAAACACTTTTTGGCGTAGTCCTGGCTATCCTCGGCTCCAGAACAGTCTCATGTTTTGTTACGGGGTGGTGCTGTATTACAAAGGGCGCACAGCTAGATCGAAGTCGTTCAAGGTATGGCCACTCTGTGAGCATCTACTGAACCATCCAGGTACCGATATGGTAGCCTAAATAAGGCGGGGTGGCCCGCAGCAAGTCGGCGGCTACAGTGCAAAATCAGTTGGATGCGCATTGCTGAAAGTGTTAACGATTAAGCGTTGGGAAAGAGAACGTGCGCGGGCGGGCCTTTCCACCTGCAGGTGAGGCCTCTTGATGATCCCCGACGGCACAGTACGGGGCAGACACAGCCTTGCGAACCCTTCGCACCTTGCTGGCGATCGGATCAGTGTCGGCGCTTCTTCGAAGTTTCACAGTGAATCAATTACTAGCCGCTGAGGATAATGTCGGTTGCATCGGAGGCGACCGGAGACACAAAAACCGCAGCGAGGCAGGCACTCCTGTGCCGCACGACTGCCTCACGCGACTGACACAATCAGCAAGCAGTGACAGCATGCCATTTCTTCGTTCTATCGCTGGAACTTACCAATACATCGATTCGACATCAAGTCATTCGTCCTGGGAAAACACTACGTCAGCTTTACCGAAAGAAGGTATACGTCGATAGGACGCGAACGGTTACACCATTCACAGCAAGATCCGAACACTTAAGCCCGTCCTTCACGCAGCCATCAAAAACATAACTGCACCCAACTATGCAAAACATGGTCATGTTTCCAGCATATCCTTGCATGAAACGATGGCACCCGATCATGGTCGCCGTTCTTCGGCCTCTCACTGTTGATGACAGATGGCAGTCATCAACTGTCCGTGCCTTTCGAGAACAATGGATCAATAAGCCATACCTCATGTGCCGCAATGGTGTGTGCCTTGCCGGAAGTTATCTCAGGTCTACTATCAATACATCCTCCTGGTCACGTCTATTTGCCGCATCCGAATTTGGCAGTAAGCCAAGTCATATACGGCGTCAACTGCCTTTGCAAAGCCCGTTGAAGAAGAACAGTTTGGACGGACAGACCGGATCGTGAGCCACATCGTGAGATCCTGTAGCATGATGTTCGTTGACAACGGTGCCTCATCTCTTGACTTTGTCAAATCGAGGCGCAGTTGTAAGAGATTGAGGGTTGAAATCCTTGGGCGCTTCCGTTGATGTAGCGTCAAGTTCATACGGGGTTGCATTATGCTCGGCAGACCTGGGCATAGATCAGATATGCACTCACGAAGTTGCATGAGAGGTTGATTCATCAGAGGCTCTTCCAAATTTCTACAACATTTTTTTCTTCATAACACAAACAGTTTCCGTCATCAGCTCGAAAATGCGACTTCGTTGCTACGCCTCTGCTGGGGTGTTCATAGCAGGCTTCTTCATCTCCGTTGTGGACTGTCGCGCAGTGGTCCGCGATGGGATAGGACAGCAACTCGATTTGGAGGAACATGAAGAGGCGCACTGGAGTGGCAATGCTCCGCTCATATTCAATTCGACATCGTACTCCTCTCCTTCGACTTCCATTCTAGGGCGTCGGCAAAACACCAAAATCGAATGGCTCAGAATCTTACCGTTAGGAGCATCGATTGTTGCAGGCAAAACGTCTATTCCTGAGGACGGCTTTCGCAAGCCGTTACGCGACCACTTACGTTCTGTTGGGTTCAAGGTCAACATGGTTGGTTATCAGTATGTATCATCCTTATTACCTTGGTACAGTAACCATTGCTGCGATGGACTAATGCCGATATGAATAGATTCAATACTAAAGGTAGCATGCGAGATGGACAACACGAAGGCCACCCAGGACATCGCATCGACCAGATCACCCAAAATCTCGACAGATCTGCTGGAAGCAAGCCTAACGTTTATCTAATCAACGCGGGTACGAATGACTGTCAACAGAACTATCTCAAGATGGAAGGCGCAACTGGGCGTCTTGATAGCCTCCTCAAGAAGGCATGGGATCTATCTGGCGAAGCAACAATTATTCTCTCGACGCTTCTGCCGTCGAGCAACGAGGACAGCAACCCTGGGTCAAATGAAAGGGTGAATGCACTAAACAATGAGATTAGAGATTGTATGTATTCTCAAAACGCTCACAACCTTCCATGTCTATTTATGCAATGGCTAATGATCTTGTCGTAGTGGCACGGAGACTGAAGGGTGCTGGCCGCCGTATTCAGTTAGCAGATATGAACGATGGTGAGTATACGAAGACGTGTTGGGCTGTATCGAAATGAGGCTGACAATGTTGTTAGGCTTCATCACGCAGACTGATCTCGTCGATGGAGTACATCCAAATGGACTGGGCTACCGAAAAATGGCCGCAGTCTGGTTGGCAGCAATCAAGCAAGCAGGTTATGAAAAAATGCTCCAGAATCCCGGAGACAATGGTACGCCAGACGATGCACCTGCAAATTCGTGCGACAAGATTCCTGGCTATGCGGACGGACCCCACAAGACACAGAAAGGTTACGGCTTTGACGATGGTCCGTACGTGCACAAAGGCACGCCTATGGGACCAACAAGCATAGAGAGCATAACGTTCTCTGGGCGCGACAAAGGCAGGGCGAATCGAGTGGCCTTTGGCCAAATGGTCAATAAAGGTGGCAATCCAGACCCCAGGGGCGCGCTTGACGATCTGATTCTCTGGCGAAGAGAACGCGAATCCGAGTTCACGATCGAAGCCTTCGTCTATCTCAACAACGGCGATGGAACCTTTGACCATGCATTGAAAATCGCCAACCCGTTTCAGTGTGCATCACTTGACATTCGATGGATCGACATGAACGGCGACTTTCTAGACGATTATGTTTGCGTACGGGACGATGGTCATCTCAGTGTAGCCATTAATAGTGGCCTCGACGAGAAAGGTAGTCCACAATTCAAGGGTATTGTGTTTGATGTGCCAGCTCATGCTGGCTATGAGGGAAAACACGTTCGACTTGGGGACATTGACGGCGACGGAAGAACAGACTATTGTCTCATCGGTGATGATGGTGTTACCAAATGCTGGCGCAACGGTGGCCTCGGTGAGAGCGCAGCTTACTGGCAGGATTTTGGGATCGTATTCACTCCGAAAGGTAAAGGCGACATACGTGGAACGCGCTTCATCGATATCAATGGTGACGGTCGCTCTGACTGGATTTGGGTTGGCGACTCTGGAGAAACGGACATCTACACCAACATGAGAGGTCCTCGGAGTGTTGTTCCTAATTGGCTCCATGCTACCGCTTCCCATGGAGGGATGGGAAAACCTGGAGTTCGCGACTATGTTCATTTCGCTCGAATCTACCCAAAGGATACAACTGGCCGTCGAGATTATGTTTGGGTGGAAGCAAAAGACGCTGGCGCAGAACAAGTCGATCATTACCTTCACATCTGGCGAAATGATGGCAGCGGCGGTACTCAGCACAAAAGCGATTGGAACAGGTACTGCGATGTTTCGGGAGATGGAAAAGACGACTACCTGCAGATCCGACCGAATGGAGACGTCGAAATGTGGGGAAATATTGCGAACCCGCCCGAATGGAACATCCGAAACATTGTCACCAACATCGGGCGAGTAGATCCAAAGTTTGTCCATTTCGCTGACTGGGTAAGCTCAAGAACTATGCGGACATCATGTGCGACCACAATACTGACAACTCCAGGATGGCGACGGCAAATGCGATATTATCAGAGTAGCGCCACACGATGGAACACTAACCTTGATTCTAAACACGTACGATAAGGCTGGCGGAGCAATCACCTGGGGAAGCCCCCTCTCAGTTCCCAAAGGTTCCTTTGATTGTGTCAAACAAAGGTGGTCTCTGGGTATTTTCGATGTCGCTGTACGCTTCGCAGATCTAAATGGTGATGGAAGGTATGATTCCCTAGCTTCCATACCGACGTGTTGCTGCAAGCAGTGCTTTGTAGCCTGCTTTCGGTCTGGCCCAATTGAGCTAACACTAAACAGGGCTGACTACATCTGCATGGATCCCGATGGGCGGACGGAAGGTGAGTGTTTCTTGAGTTGGACGGGCAATTTGCTAAGATAACGATACCAGCGACTTTGAACCTTGGTGGCACTGGTGGCTACCACACTTCACATCTGAAACAAATAAAATTTTCGGAGAACAAAGACCGTGCGGATCATAGATTCGCTGACGTCAGTAATGCCACACAACCTCTCGATACGCAGCTAACAGTCATACAGGTTAACGGTAAGATTGCCTGTAACACTTTGCTATTGAATGAGAGTGCTGACATATGTCCGCAATTATGCAGGAGATGGAAGGTCAGTATATCCCGTCTCTTTGCGGCTTTTCTAACTGACCACAGAGCCGATTTCCTTTGGACAGACAAGTGGACTGGTGACGTTCACGTCTGGTACAACGAAGGCGTGAAGTACGAAGGGGACCGTGAGGACTTGCAAGGAAGTATCATCGAATGGACGCCCAAGGGAAAGCTTTACAACGGCGTTGATGCAGGACCAAACGAATATTTCATGGACTACGGTATGTTTGACGGCTCTGGCGTTGAACTTAGCTAATATTTATCTAGATGGAGGTGAGCGATCTACTGGCAGTCAGTTCTGCGACGCAGCTAACTCCCTCAGATGGCCGAGCCGACCTCCTCAGAGTCAACCCCACGGATAACAGTGCCGAGGTATGTACTCATAGTTTGACCCTTTGCGCGATCGGTGCTACAAGATCTGGAGTCATTGTGTGAGTGTGTACTGACCGTTGGAAGGTGTGGTACAACAACTGCAGTGGCGGCGGCACCGGTGGGGACGACGATAAAATGGAACCAAGTCTTCCATCGTATAAAACTGTACTCACTTGCAAGCCCAGGAGTCTGGACCTGTGCACTGCCATTGTCGGCTTCTGCGAGAAACCGGACCATCACGAGCCGTCTGACTCGCCTCTATCATCTCATTGGGCGCCTCCTGATCGGTCTATAAAGTTATTACGTCGGGGAGGCCATGCTCCTAAGGAAGCTCAACTTGGCAACAACCAGTTGATGAGATTGTTCTTTTTGTCGTACCCTGGATTCAGCGCTTTGATGCACCTGCATCGCGACTTTCCGAACCAAGTGACACGACGTATCTGGCGCTTCATCCAACGAAATTGCCAAAGTGATGACCCAGTGGACTCTTCCGGGCAAATGCCGGTGATTGACGACCCAGACACAGTGTATGAACGGCCTGATGATGTTAATCTTCAGGTAGAGCATATACTTGATGTAAGTTTTCGAAGTTTACAATAGATCCGTGGCTGAATATCTTGCAGCGCCAAATTATGCAACTGTGGGGTGCGGACATGGGAAATGCGCGGCTTCGGTCGGGACGGACCATCAACCTTCCAGCCATTCCTCGAAACTTCCTTGCCAAGCACGGAACATGGGAGCAGAGTTTCACGGCGCTCGGTCTAGCACCACCAGTGAGTCCTACAGCAGTACACTGGAATCCAGAAGCTTCTGCTCCATTGCCCAATGCACCCGATATACCCAGTGATCGGATAATGTAAGTCCATGGAACACCAACATCCGTCACCCGACAGCGGCTGACCCTAATGTAGGCAGTGTTTCGGCACCGATCAAAACCCCTATCCTCTGATGCTTGTCGATGCTGAAATCAACGGCCCCAAGGGCAAGATTTTCGGTTTGAAACAGCCCGTCGACAAGAAGATAATTGAGCAGCGATCTCGACGCGCACTTGCCACGCTCGATGAGGATGACTTTCATCTACTGTTCGACGGCGTTCTTGCTGTAAGTTTGAAGATTTTTTACTTCCGATTTGTCATAGACAAATGCTGATAGCACGACACCCCCATAGGCCTTTGCAGTGTTTGATTACATAAACGATCCCGAAGCTACAGCACGATTCAATCAAGTCCGAAACAACATCCGGTTGCAATTTGGCCACATCGAGCTTGTGACGGGCCAGCAAAATCTCATGGCATGGTGGGATGCATGGTCCAACGACTTTTTCGAAGAAGTCGGGAGTACGTACTACACCCCCATGAGCGTGCGACACGGCTACTAACCGTACCCGTAGGAACAGCACGAACATGGGTCATCGAAGCGCTCGAGCATGCATTCCGTCCCTTTGTCGAACTTGACGAAGCCGGCGACAGGCATCCTCTCCACGATGAGACCTTTGCCCTTTTTGAGAGATGGATCGCCGAGCGTGTGCCACGTATGACTCTACCAGGAGACAACTCCATGCAAAATCCAGAAAGTCCTGGAAGCCCAGGAAGTCCAGACAGCAGCAAGAAGGCTATCGCGGCTCGGAACAACATGAAAGTCACTACGGGTTAGACCTAAATAGAAAGCCTGTATATCCTCAGTGTTATGAAGGCTATAAGAATATATAACAAGGCTGTAAAGGTAGACACGAGAACGTTAAAGCGTTGCAGTTTCTGGTTAATAATGTAGTAGCTGCGGGCTAACACTAGATACGAGCTCCTACGTACTCCGCTTCGCAAGGCTGAGAAGAACCTCGACACATTCGGGGCTTCCCATTCCGGCGATGGCTTCAAACGATCTTATCGAACTCGCAGTCCTTTAAACAAGGTAAAAGACTTCTTCTTCGCCCCGGAAGTCACCACTCCGCTCATCAAATGCCTCTCCATGCATGAAGTCTTCGAGGAAAGACTCGCCCACAAATGTATATGTCTCTCCATCGTCTCCCGGCCTCAGAATGTACGGCACCATGCCGCCATACAGAATCACCACCACATCACCGACCCTGGCACCACTCGGACGCAACCCCTTGTGTCCATCCGCTGTAGTAAACACAGGTTTCCCATGACTTGGAAGATACGGCTCCTTCGCACCTTCCAGGGCTGTATAGTGCGCACTAAGATGTCGAGTAAAGACGCGTTGCAGAGTGTCGAGACTAGCCGTATTCGTGAGCGCACCATCGGGAGGTGCGTGTGTGAAGGTCTGCCACAGCCATCTGTAGCCCGCGGGATCAAAGATTTGGAAATATGCGGCGAGCAAGGGCGAGGCAGTATAGCTTTGTGGTATGGGAAAGACATCGAAGGCGATGATGGTGCTAATGCGGATACCTTTCAACGCTAGTGTGGGTCACGTTGGTGAGTCGGAAGTGTGAATTGACTCTAGCAACTCGGTGTCAACGGCGTGGTCTCCACAGACGCGGTACTCGACAGGGTCGATGAGACTAAGGCTTGCACGTGCCCAGCTGCTGTCGCCATTGTACCAGAGGGTCCAACTTGGTCGGTCATTGTCATCTCTGTCGTGCGAAAGGTGACTTTCAAGGTTCATCCAAGTTCGACCGTGTAGCGTATGCACAGTCGACAGGATCCTTAGTGACTTGTGCTCTTTGATCCACCAAATTGTAAAGTCGGCGTAGACCTTCGCGGTACTTTTTATGTAGTCCGGTCGTGTCAAGTCAGGCAAGCGAGGAATGTCGTATGTCTCCCTGCCGAAGACAAGCAGCGCGAAGAGTCGATCTCAAGGATCCATAGCACGCATGTCCAAGCCGCATATTACGACCGTCAAAATGTCGCGCCGCGGTTGAGGTCGACCGACCAAGTGAGGGTTGTGACGTTTTGAGTCAGCAGCAAATAGTTCTGTCCAGGCCCCCGGCATCAAGTTGCTCCGTTTTGACCGGTTAAAGTTGTAAAGACAAATGTTGGCCTGCATGATCGTCCACCACGGGAGTTCAACATCACCACAAATGACTGATACCGGCTGTTGTTCTCCCTGTCGTTCAGATATAATTGCCGACGATGCACTCCACACCTCTTGTAGTACCCAAACGCGTTGGAACCACAGTCGCAGGAAAGGTCGATCTGGGAAGTAAACCGGAAACGTGTACTTTCCGTCCTGGAAAAACCGGTCATGTGTATCCCCCGGTTTCAGACTCGGTCCCTTCTTGGAGTCGTCCTCAACGTCGAGATCCCGACCGTACTTGCTGGCGGTCTTGGAAAACATCTCGAGATCGTTCCTTATGGGATCCTTCTCACCTAGTTCTCCCAACCAAACACGTACTGCTTGCGCTGCACTGTAAATCTTACCCATAAGGGCCACTTGTTCTGCGCGCTCCTTTGGGTTTGTCTGATTAATACACAAAAGATCAATCCAGAATATGCGCGGAGTATCATCCTGACGCAAGCGCAGCAAGGCGCTGTGTAGGTTGCCACTTATCATGACTTTGGTAATGTCCATTGTTCTTCCGTTGGTGACCATGATGGGTCTGGAGTCCGTCATATCACCTCAGGTGTACGATAAAGCCTCGAAATGAGTGTGATGTAAATCTGTGAGCATCGTGTGTTCGACAGAGAGGTGCGGCAGGTCGTCATGCGGATTTGCGCTTCGAGGCGCAATGACAACGAGTCGGATCTCTTCGCGGTCAGTTTCCAGAGGCTTATAGTGCTTGTATGTGTCCTCTGAAAATCTCATATCGAAGGTGGAATCCACATCGATCGTGTCCACCCACACTTCTATGTTCGCCTCCCAGGTGTAGTTGACCCAGGCAGCGTGATATGCCCGTGGCACGATTTGTATAGCGTCGCCACCCCTTATTGCGCCTATCCATTGGGAGGGAATCATGCCTGTTTCATCGCTGAGGGTATAGTCCATGTCTGCACAATACGTTGATTCATCGCGGTAGTCCCAACTCACAATGTGTCTCACGAAATGTGGCGTAGCGCGGAGAGCATGATGCAGCATCACGCGATTGATACGATCTTGGCCATTTGTGTCCACGACAGAAGCCTCGAACTATGCTTGAGCATCCCAGTACGTGCCATTGTGTTCAGGATAATGGCTTGTATAGCCTTGGTCGCGCGACACCGTTGTAAAGACAACTCTACGGACAAGGACGCGCTTTCCGGGCTGATCTTTCGGTATGGGTAGAGATATATATGGGCGGTCCGGACAGTGTTCGCATGTGCTCGTAAAGCATTCGTGTGTCGTTGTGAGGCGTTCCCATGATGGTAATATCGCATACTGCTGTTGCCCTGGTCGGGGATAGAGAGTCTTTGTCTCGGCGTTCGAGGACATGATGGCGCCAGCAGTGAAGACTCTAGTAGCTACTGAGCACTAGGTGAAATGTGAGGCGCAACATTGGTGTTGCAAAGCAGGACCAATGTATCAATCTGCTTATGTGGGGTGTCATCCCGCCAAGGCTCAGCGATTAGAGGGGCGGAATCAAAAGTTGTTCAGCGTCGGCCCCCATTGTCTAAGCCAATGGGTGGATGAATCAGTCACTCTCAGAGTTCGACGCGGCGACTTGCTCCAGGATTCACTAAACGGATGGTCGTTCACTCTCCAACTAGTTCCTTGAACCATAGCGCAAGAGACATGGTTTTCGTAGTGTTACAACAAAGGATGTACACTAGCAATCACGTGAGCAAGAACGATGGCGAGGTTTGAGTCGTGGAGAAGATGTCAGGAACGTGAAGCTGGAAGTGCTCGGCTTGCTTCCTTGGTTGTTCCGCCGCGCGACTGCCGAAAAGCAGGGTCCAAGCTAGTCTACCAAAACCCAACACCACCCGCACGCACCTCACGAGCATCCTCAATGTCCTCCCAAACTTCATAACACCCTTCCGAGCGCACTCGGGTCCATTTCCTCATTTTCAAACCCGCAGCGAGGCCATTGAGCATCTAACCCCGCTGCAATGAACACAATCAGCCCCCCGCCGCAAATACGACGCCTATCGGCCGGAAAGCGCGTCCTAGGCGTCTTCGCCGGCATCGCAGGCGGTCTCGGCGCAAATGTGCTCCTCGGCTATAGCGTCATGTCCTTCTACACGCGCAACACAAAGTTCGTGCCATACGACGCATCCCACGCCGATCACACCACCACCGTCTTCAAGCAGCACAACCCGAGGTCCAACCCGCCCGTATGCATCGACCACGCGATCAAGCAAATACCCTACGCCAAGCTGCCGGAAAAGTACAAGCTGAGAGAGGACAAGGTGGACCAGGCACAGCTGGCGACAGACTTTTGCCGAGGCGTGTGGGGAGGACCAGCGTTTAAGGTGCAAAGGAAATATCTAGAGAGGAAGTATCGAGCGCTGCCGGGCAGGGAAGATCATCTTTGGGACGTGAAGGAGTTGGAGAAGAGTGGGTACGAGGTTGGGACCAAGATAGTAGACCACTTTGAAGTTTTGGAGCACACAGATGAGAAGGTGGGCTCTTCCCTGCGCAGCACGTGTACTTCGTGGATTCGTTGCTGACATACGCCATCTCAGGTTATCGTAAGATGCGGCGACTCGCCTCTCAATGCCGATCACCGACCTTCCGACGGCCTGTTCTCGATGGAAGTCAGCACGGACGACGCAAGACAAATGGCGACGTTCAGTCTTAAATCAATCTTCGTGAACACCACCCCGGAGGGCAAGGATTCGCAAGCGCTACCGTGGAACTTCCAGCTTGCGCATAGATGGTACACCAAGCTGTGGATGGAAAGTGCCACGAGGAAGCTGCTGAAAGCGTGAAAGCAGCATGGCTCTACTTCATACACATGCGTCACAACAAAATTGACGCGGTTAGATATCAAGCGCCAAGTGTTCACATATCTTCCTCCTCTTCCGCGAAAGTCCTTCACTATCCATTTTCGAGATCAAGTAACGCCAATCTCGCGTGTGCATGGTAGCGCCGCGTTATCCATGCCGTGTTACATGCGGTTATCGCTGTCAGATCCCTGCTCTAGTCAGCTCCAATGGCCTTCACGCCCGGTCCACGACGGTCACATGTTGTGTTCGGGTGGAACGACAACGCACCTCGAAAACCTCCGGCACATTGGCTGCAACCATCACCACCCACTTCACTCCTACGTAAAGCTTTTGTGACAACAGTGACAGACATGCAATGCAGTGCACCTTCCTTACCCCGGACCACGCTTTGACCCACCGCTCCTTCCCACCCAGGAGATCTTCTCCGCCATACCGGAGAATCCCGCCACCCTAGCTTCCCAGGCATAATATGCGTCGCCCTCACCATCTTGCGAACGACCTCACCTATTTGCAGCTCTTCTCAGTCACCATGCTTCTCACGTCCATCCTCCTGCTAACGCTTATGAGGTTCGCCTCCGTGGTGGGCCTCCCTGAGCTTCACCCCCATCTAGGAGGTCCCATGACAACCAAAACGAAAGCTATGCTAGTAGCAGCATTGGCGAAGCTCGACGACGGAACTTACGAAGGTATTTTCAATGCTTCGACGGGTCTGAACGTGTTCAAAGGGTGAGTTACCATCGTGACTCTTACTGAATCAGATCTAATTATCATCCTAGCATCCGCTTCGCAGCTCCACCTACTGACTCACTCCGCTGGCAAGCTCCTCAGAAGCCAAAACAGAGTACCAGCCCTAACATCACCGCCACCGCATTCGGCTCCGTATGTCCGCACAGTTTCCGAGCAGGTCAATCCAGCAGAGCACTGCCCTCAGACATGAGCGAGGACTGCTTATTTCTGAATGTTTATGCACCTCACAATGGATCCGGGCTGCCTGTTCTGGTGCACATTCACGGCGGAGGATATGGAGTTGGTGATGGGAGACAAGATCTGACCAATCTAATCACTGCCAACGGCAACACGTTCATCGCTGTCAGCATTCAGTACCGTGTAAGTACTGCTCGAGATGATTCGATCATCACTCAACTTACGTATTGCAGCTGGGTGCATTCGGCTTCCTGGCTGGCGATGAGGTGTTCAGGCACGGTGTTGTCAATGCAGCGCTACTTGATCAGCAATTCGCGTTACAATGGGTTCAAGACAACATCGACGAATTTGGTGGGGATCCGAGGAAAGTGACGATCTTTGGCATATCTGCTGGAGGTAAGCTACTTCATCCAAGCTATTCCACTAATACTACAATTCTGACATTCCCTAGGGGGCTCAGTCATGCTTCACGATATGGCTTATGGTGGCACGCAAGGCACGTCTCTTTTCAACAACGTAAGTTCCAGCCCTCGTACCCTTTTCGGAAGCAGACTAATGTGGTGGCACAGTCAATCTCATTCTCGCCATACCTCCCACAACAGTATAACTACAACGACTGGATTCCGACTCAAGGCTACTATGCCTTCGCCGCGCACGCTGGTTGCGCAGCAACATGGGCATACGGAAACACCTCCGAGACCATCTTCCAGTGCCTGGTCTCGAAGGATACCGACACCCTTCAAGCAGCATCAAATGCAATTTCCAGCTCCGGTCTCTATGGGACTTGGGCTTTCCTCCCCGTCACTGATGGCGATCTCGTCCCATCGAGACCCAGTTACGCTTTGTTCAACGGCAAGCTCAATGGCGTAAATCAGCTTACTAGCAATGTTGCAGAGGAATCATTCGTTTTCGTTCCGCAAAACATCGAGTCAGAGGAATGTTTGCGGACCTGGATACGACGCGTCTTTCCACTCTTCGATGATCAAGATGTGTCCGCTTTACTGCTACAATATCCTCACCAAGACTCATCTGGAAAGCGTGCCCGACACGCAACTTCCGGTACTTCGAGCCCGTCAGCCCTTGGTACAAGCGCCACAGCATCTGGGTACCAGCAACTTGCCAACCTTGTCTATGCCGAATCGACCTTTGTCTGTCCAAGCTACTGGCTCGCTCAGGCATACAACACTGAGGGCAAACGGGGATTCAAAAAGCAGTTTTCGGTTCCCATTGCCCTCCACGGATACGATGGCGTCGCCCTATTCGGCAACACTCGACTCTCCATTCATGGGGACGAGCTTGTCAGTGCGCTGCAGTCGGCTATCGGTCGATACGTCAGGACAGGAGACCCTGGCTGGCTCCCATACACGTCACCGGAGTATCCCATGTTCAATGTGAATCAGACGGGTGGTCGCGAAGTACCGGTCGAGTCGACACTCGATCCCAGTCTCAATACGCTGGGTGCGTCGTGGTCTATCGGACCGGACTTGCATGTCGACTTCTCGATCGTGAATGGTTACACATGGGAAGGTGGCAGAGGTGCGCGGTGCGAATTCTGGAAGCAGATCGCCGCGAAGGTGCCCATGTGAGGCAGCTATCACACGACGATGACGATTTGTAGATGGAGGAAACTGGTTGCAGTTCAGAGGGTGATGACTTCACAGAGAGTACCTAGGTACCTGTTCACCACATGAGACGAGATAGCGTGCAGACATACACAATAGTACGATACACTAACTGAATGATGATATACCAGGATGTGCTCATTCAACTCGACGGGATTTAGCCTTGATGTATTGCATGTTCACATGTGCAAAACTTAATGTTGAAGTAGGCTTGCAACAACGCATGATCGCCCAGGCGCTTGTCGACATCGATGCGCTTCATTATTTCGTGTTGAAACTTCCTTAACACATCTCATAAGTACCTTTGAGCTCTCCACATTATCTCGTAAATTCTCTATGCTGCCTGGATCATATCCTTCAGATTGCTGGAGTCATGAAATGAAGTCAGATCTAGTGTCGGCTAATATGAAATGACGTAGTGGATTCAGGGTCCACCACCCCTGCGGGTAGATCGTCTCCACCACGCTTATTTCCCCAGATGCAGCCATGCAAGCCTCCTTTTTCTTCGAACTTTTAGGTTCAAAAGCAGCGCGCGTGTGCTGAGATCTCCACCTTATTCCTAACTCGACCTCTTCTTCTCTTGATGAGCTAGCCGCGTTAGTAGCCCGTCGAATCTTGTTTCATCCTCTTACAACTACATTATGCCCGTCAACACGATATCTGTCAGCGCTGCAGTGACGCCTACAGTCATCCAAACCTACCTCTCGCACTACCTCAATCGCAGACCACTCGCGCAGAAACCGACGGCGCATATATCCTACCACGAGGGTCTCGAGCTCATCCGTCGTTTCCTCCACTACGCGTCCTTCCACACCGTCGACGAGCTCCAAGCCTTCACTTCGCAATGGGTCCCTGTACCGCATTGGGTGCACTCGAAAGTGGTCGAGATATCCGATGCGCGACTCACACAATCCGCTGAGCTTATCAGCGCACAGCTGGGCCCCAGGGGTGTCGAAGCGGTCGGCGGGAAGAACTGGTGGCAGTGGAGAAGAGACGATGCGACGCTGAAGGCCGAATGGATAGAGATGCGCAAAGACTATGACGCGCGGAAACAACTGGCTATCACAAAGGGCGACCGCATCATGCTGTATGTGCATGGTGGCGCGTACTTCTTCGGTAGCGTGGACGAGCACCGCTATCAGATGCAGCGGCATGCGCGGAAGCTCAAGGCTAGGGTCATAGCGCCGAAATACAGGCTCGCGCCGCAGTTTCCGTTCCCATGCGGTCTCCAGGACTGTGAGTGATTGACGGGAGAGTATTGGAGGTGATGCTGACAGTGGCAGGCTTGGCTGTCTATCTACACCTGCTCGAGGAGAAGCACGATCCCAACACCATCATATTGGCTGGAGACTCTGCGGGCGGTGGCATGGTGCTGAGTATGCTCGTCACTCTGCGTGACCAGGGCGTGCCGTTGCCTGCGGGTGCCATCTTGATCAGTCCTTGGGTGGATCTCACGCACAGCTTTCCAAGTCTTGGTGGAGATGGCAAGATGGACTACATCCCGGCGCATGGCTTCGTCCACAAGCCGAGTATGAGTTGGCGTGAGTAACCAATCGACTTGTCTGCTGAATCTACTGATGATGTCTAGCGCCTCCGAATGCTGATGACCTACTCGAGTTCGAACGCACGCGCGGCTCACATGAGAAGGGCAAGACGTCGCCACGAGTGTCGACATCCAAAGATAAGAAAGAAGAGCGTGCAGCCCAGAAGGAGGCTAAGAAGGAACGTGTGCGGGGGTACTCGGTTCGCTCTTCAGACAAGCCTGATCTATCAGATATCATAGACGGAACAGGCCACGGATCTGACATGTGGATATCACCCGATGGCAAGTACAGCATTGGACCCAAAAGCATGCTGTCGGTGCAGTTGGACAACGACCAGCGAATTGAGATTAAGGACCAGATTCAGATGTATGCGCCAAATCATCTTCTGACGCATCCGCTTGTATCGCCAGCACTACAGCCATCTCTCGGTGGACTGCCACCACTGTTGATCCAGACTGGTGGTGGAGAGCTTTTGCGAGACGAGCAAATCTATATTGCCCACAAGGCTGCTCAACCCCTAGCATACGTGCCTCCTGCATCGAACAATCAGACTGCCGAAGACATACAGGCACGAGCATCCCAGTATAAACCGACCAACGTCAATCTCCAAGTATGGGACGACATGTGCCACGTAGGTCCGACCCTCAGTTTCACCCGCCCGGCAAAGCACATGTACCGAAGCATTGCGCAGTTCGGCGCCTGGACCCTGGCTCGAGCGCAGAAGAAGTCCATTGACATTGTCGATGATGACGACATTTCCGTCATTAGCAGTGACTCTAGCAGCTCGTCCGAGTCCGAGAAGCAGGGCTCGGATTCATCGCTTGACAAGACGAAACCAGCGAAGGCCAGGAGAACTCAGGGTGGTACCAGAGGCACTGCGGAACAAGAGAAGGCGGTTGCAACAGTGGGCAGAGCAGGCGATCCACTTCCATCGTTCGAGAACCACATGATCCGCCAACGGGTTGACAGGCATGGACGTATATACCCGCTCGCTACGAAGGAAGAACTTGCAGCGTTGAATTTGCCCACTGCTGATGTTGGTGTGCCCAAGACAGGACCAGTCAGCAAATGGATGAAGGCGCAGAGCCAGTGGAACAGCAAATTTGCAAAGCAGAAGATTAAGATTCAGAAGCGGCGATTGAAAGAAATGGAGAAAGGTTTTGAAGGCTTCGAAGGCGAGATACCACCGCCTACAGCGCTTGCGGGAAGAAGGGTCAAGGGCATGAAGGCTGAAAAGGCGAAGAAGAGGAGTTGGGGAATGTCGATGTGGGCTGGCTGGGGCAGCAAGCATGACTCCGTAACAGTAAGTCAACGACGCTTTGCCGTTCGCGGTCAGATGCTAACGTCCTTACTAGATTGACCGCGAAGAAAAAGCCGACCAAACCCCCGACGAACCCGACACATCAGCAGCAACCCAACCACCCACCGATGGCACAACAGACACAAACCCAATCACCGCCCCCAAACGCAGCCGCACGGCAAACCTCACCGCATCTGCAACGTCCCGCCTACGTTCTCGTTCCCGCCGCTCCGCCGTAACCGACAAAGGCCAAGCCTCCGCCTCCCTCGAGAACATCGCCCTCCCAACTACCGTTCCCATGCAACTCGCCCCTGAGCGTAAAGCCTCGCCGCTCCCATCACCCACTAGCGAACTCACCAGCCCCTGCTTCACGTCTCCCGGCATAGTAGTCTCCGCGAATCCCCAATCTCCAGACACGCTGATACCCGCGACCGACGGCTCGAGTACGCGGCCCACGAAGGGCGGCATCGCGTATCCGTTTAGTTTGAAAGTCGACGGCGCGGATGGGGGTGCGAATGCGAGTATGGTTACGTTGCAGAGTTTAGGGATTAGGACGCCTGATGCTGTCGACGCTTCGCAGATGGAGAAGGGACTCGAGGCGTTGCCGCCAGCTGTGGAGGCGGATGCAGAGGCAAGTCAAAGGCCGGGCGTGGAGAGGTTTTATATTGCGAAGCCGGGTGTGGGGGCGGGCGCGGGGCTGTTTAGTAGTGGTGTGTTACCCGTGGATGGGGTGGAGAGGGTTGAGAGGCCGGGGGTGGAGAGGTTTGAGACTGCGAAGGAGGATTTAGGGGTGGCTGGTAAGAGTGGGAGGGCGTAGAGCGGGGACGGAAGATCTGGGGATGGTGTGGTGGGTGTGAAGGGTAGAAGTGGGTAATGTAGAGAGATGAGAGGAGTGGGGAATACGATGCCCCTGTTGATCCAGCATGTTTCCCGTGCTTTTGGTCGTCGATGATGGAAAGTTGTTTGGCATGCGAAGCAGATCTTAGGTTCTATGGCGCACATTTGGTAGAGTTGGTGGCGGTGTGGATATGCGTGAACGCCTCTCAGACATCCACACGCACATGCTGCTTGTCTCGGCGCCTAAGAAGATTTCCGTGTTTAATGTCTATGTCAGAGTCTGACAGGTTACGATCCCGCTCTCCGGGAATACAGCTAAGATAGCATTAAGGATATGAAATATATAACGTCTTCAGCTATTGTGCCTTTGCTTTAACAACCCAGGTTAGGGAGTGGAGTCTTCGGGCATGTATGCGTCTATTGAATTCTAGGCAAAAGAAAGAGAGAAGGTCTAGCATGTATATTAATATCATTTTCTTGGTCTACACTCCTTTGAGGTGTTTTGTTGTATTTAGCACATGCATGCTCTAAGCCTTGTTCAGCCTTGAGTGGAATTTGAGGTACGCGAACTGTTATATTTCTAGGATTTAAATCTAGGATTGCGCGGTCTACAAGTTCACTAATAGCGCTTTTATAGTATGTTAGTAGGTAAGGCTTGAGCTTGAAAGTGCTGGCGAGTTTGGGTTTGGCGAAGATGCGTTATCTCGTAAACGAGCGGGGCTAGTTCGCCGTTTCGAGCTTAGCGCTTATTCTCTGGCAGGCGCGTCTGAGCTGACTTGGGCTGACTTCTCCGTCAACAACTGTCTGCTCTCAACAACCATCTGTTCTCGCGTCGGTAACACATCACAGAGTGGTATTCCCACGCTTTCGTCCTATGTAGCTGGAGATGTGATATCGTGAACAATCACTGCCTACTACCGCGACCGTATCGACTTCCAAGGTTCAGCCTGGTCGGCTTTCTGATGGCCTGGCATGTCAGCCTCTGTGAGCAATTTGAAATTGCAAAAAGATGATGGTGATGACGAGGATAAAAATGTGAATGCAATTCAAAAGGGGGATGATGCGGCTGAGCTTGAGCGGAAGCAGGCCCGTGTTGGGCTGTGCGATGTATGCTCAAGCATACCTTGGGAAGAACTTACCGTTCCGGATCCGAGCGTACTTTACAATCTGCCACGCATTAACAGAAAGGTGCGTACGTTAAGTAAATCAGGATGTCGCATATGTCGGTTCTTTGCGGAAGTCATCACTCATCACAAAGGAGGGCCGAGAAGGAAAAGCCCACCGTACGAACTTCAGCTCCGCAGCAGTTTCCAGACTGGCGACCAAAATTTTGCAATCCTCTCCTTCACACAAGAGGAACAGCTAGTAGATGTACTTGGAGCGCCGCATTTCATACTGACGCAAGAGAAGTTTAGGCAGGTACTGTCGCCGTCCGAGCGATTCACACTCGGGGGCATTCCTATCGAAATCATCCAGAAAATGATTGCGAACTGCAAGTCTGATCACGGCGTTGTGTGCACTCCACAGAGTTCAACCGTGTTGCGAAACCTCAACGTCATAGATCTCGAACAGCGGCGGGTCATCTCTGCTCCTTCTGGTTGCGAATATGTCGCTTTATCTTATGTTTGGGGCAATCAAGCATGTGAGGCACTTCAAAGTGGATCATTGTCAGCATTGACGGTGCTGCCCAAAACTGTACACGATAGTTGTGTCCTGGCCCAGAAGCTGGGGTACAAATATCTATGGGTGGACAGATATGTATGTAAGCAAGTCGCACTACTGTACTGTTAGAGACTAACTTGCCAAGTGCATTGACCAAGAGAACGCTGAAAAGAAGTTGGATCAGATTTCGCAGATGGCCGATATATATGCAGCGGCACAACTAGTTTTCATCGCTACAGGGGCTCACGATGCGAAATTTGCACTACCGATATCTGACCGAAGTTCCATACCCCTAGAGACAATAGGCCGCATTGAGATCCTACCATATAGTCCCCAACTTACCTATTCTACCCTGGAAGCTCTTCCTGGAGCACTGTGGTCTTCTCGGGCATGGACTTTCCAAGAGTGCTATTTTGCGAAGCGACGTTTATTTTTTGCAAGCGGCAAGGTGGTATATAAGTGCAACGACTGTTCTGAGTTGTCCGGTGTCTCCGAGTGGTTCCCATCCAACGATACTGAACTTTCACAAATAAACGCGGCTAAACGTATCGTCCATGGTTACACTGGCCGTGAGCTGACATTTGAGTCTGATGCACTGGCGGCTGTTGTCGGTGCATTAAACACTCTTGAGACTGCGAAGACATGGTCTCACATCTGGGGTATTCCGCTAAGCCAGGGGCAAGCAGAATGGGGCTCAGATGCAAGTATCGCCCTGTTCTGGAGGCATCTGAGACCTTGCCACAAGCGTCAGGGCTTTCCTAGCTGGTCTCCAATAATAGGGACAGGCCTTGCGTCAAAGGTTAGTTGGATCACGCATTGCCATGCGAGTCTCAGTGGCATGCGCCTCTGTGATAGCATAGAAAACCCTACTTATGTTGCCTGGGGACAACCAATCGATCGCAACGACATCAGAAGTGTCCCACGATATCTGGAAATAACAGCGAAAGTAGCAAGCTTGAGGTTCATTACTACAGACACAGTAAGATGGCCAGGGAAGGTCCTTGAAGCTGGACATGATTGGCGAAGCCCTACGGCAGAGTTTCTGGCTTTTCCGCTTGACGACGATATTGAGCTACTACTCACCCCCTTTTGGGATGACCCGATTACTCCAATCCCGAGAGAACGCTCGGTACGAGGCATTCTCTTTATGTCCGGGGTGAATGACGGCAACGTCTCACCGCTTGAACATCCGATCGTGATTTTGATCCAACGCCGAAACAAATCCTACGAGCGAGTCGGGATTATTCATCTCACAACGGGTTGGGTGCCCTACTCCAACGTATTGCAGAAAAGCGACTTGAAGTATCTGCAAAAGAGCACAGGAATGGTTTCGGGCGAATCTAGCGAGTGGACGGCACCCAAATATGCCATCCATCCTGTTGGCAGACCTCTTAACTTTAGAGCTGATTATCCTGTCTGGAAAATGTACGACTGGCAAAACTTCTTTTCAGAAGAAACTATTATTCTCGGATAGCCACCAGTGGAGTTAGGCTAGGTTACACAAAGTAGCCAGCTTAAACGCATGGGTACCTACCTATCTAAGTAGTGTTATCTGATGGTCACATTTGTTTGATGATGTTCTTTGACCAAACCCGGTGTCAACTTTAGTCTGGAGATGCGGTACTTCGGGGATAACCGCGGGGCTGAATGTTAGTGTGTAACCTTGCGTCACTGCCCCTCTTTACTAGGTTGCCATCCTTAGGAAAGTTCGCAGCCGCCATGATATTTGACTTCTAATCATCATATCTTGCGACTCCACAGTAGCCTTATACACACCACGAGACCAACCTCTATAACATCACCCAAAACCATGACGTCGGTGTTCCGTCCGTCCGCTCGTGCGCTCATCACGGGCGGCGCATCAGGTATTGGATATGCAGTCGCGGAGCTATGTCTCAAACATTCGATGAAGGTCACAATTGTGGACTTCAACCAAGAGACGCTCGATCTGGCGCAGAAGAGCTTGAAAGGCGATGTAAAATGCTTGAAGACCGATGTGGGCGAGCGTGGAGAATGGAAGAATTTGAAAGACCAGGTCGGTGATGTCGATTTCTTGATGTTGAATGCTGGTGTTGGGGGGCAAGGGTCATGGGGAGATGAAGATTACTTCGACAAGGTGAGTAAAGCCTGGTTGCGTGGGGCCAGAATGGCAAAGCGTCTGATTCTACCAGATTCTTCACACCAACCTTAACGGAGTTATCAACGGTCTGAATACCTACGCTCCGTCATTTCTAACTCGTTCATCGGATCAAGCTGCCGCCATCATCATCACCGGAAGCAAGCAAGGCATCACCAACCCACCTGGAAACCCGGCCTATAACGCGAGCAAAGCAGCTGTCAAAGCTCTTGCCGAACATTTGAGCTTCGATCTGAAGGACACCAACGTTGGAGTACACCTTCTTGTTCCCGGATGGACGTTCACCGGCCTTGTGAGTATCTACCCCGCCCACCTCCCTAATGCCAGATGTTGATCACGCGACCAGTCTGGAAACGTCCCTGGAACAGAAAAGCAAAAGCCTGCAGGCGCATGGTCTGGCTCACAAGTAGCTGATTACATGTTCAAGAAGATGGCGGATGGCAAGTTTTACATCATCTGTCCGGACAATGACGTCACCGAAGCGACTGACAAGAAGCGCATGCTGTGGACCGTTGGCGACATCGTGAATGAGAGGCCACCGCTTACAAGATGGAGGCCCGAGTTCAAGGAGGAGGCAGAGGAGTGGATGGCGAAGCAGAAGGATTGATGATGTTGATTGCTACCCAGCCAAGCCGGCCGGCTATATGCGAAGGAGCTCGTTTTATTTTGGTGGGGGGCCTAAAACATCAAACATACGAGCCCTTTAAGGTACATGCATAACCCCTCACGTCAGCCTTGGATCTCACCATGCGCCCTTATTTCTACTACAACTCGTGTACGTTAAGAACTCTTTCAACAAGCTTTAACTATCATGCCAGATCTAAACGTCGAACAAGAAAAACAACGTGAACTAGACGTCTGGTGCCGAAATACGATATTAGCGTTCGAGCATGAGCAGCTTTCTCAACAGCTTGAAGACACATCATCAGCAGAAGAACTAATTGAACACGGGCTGGACACCGTGTGCCCACGAGCAGTCGGAAACACTTCGGGCAGCGTTTGCGACACGTGTGCTAACATACAATGGGATTGTCTTGCGACCCCAGCGAAAGCCGCCTCGGTCGTCATGCCGGCCATTGAAAAGACATTTTCACAACTGATTCTGTCTCCCTGCTCTATCGATCGGTTTCTTGGTCACCTCATCAACTCGCGGCTACTCCCGCACACTCGACATCTGTCTCGACCACCGTACAGACTCGTATGGCAAAGTGATGCATCTGAGGAGAATCCGAATTATGGCATATTAAGCATCCAAGGAGAAAGAAGCTTCCTCGCTCAAGGTCTGCACGTGTTAGTGTCAGCACCTCCAGCCGCTCACGTCCCTAAGAAATCCGAGTCCATTGTTCTCGGAGACATGCCACTTGACTTGGTCAAAGGCTCCATCGCGAGATGCGAAAGTAAGCATAGATACAGCTGCTCACCAACTACCCCGGGTATATTACAGAACTTCAGAGTGCTGGATTGTAGAAGCATGAAGGTTGTACCGGCCCCACTGGGGTGTCGCTACGTCGCGCTGTCCTACGTGTGGGGTCAAAACACCGCCGTGCTTGACGCTGCAGCTTCTTTGAAGCATGACAAATTCCCCAAAACTATTTCCGACAGTTGCTTCGTCGCACAGAGTCTGGGTTACAACTACCTTTGGGTAGATAGATTCGTAAGCACATGTCAACTTGAGCAATCGATCCCAACTCACTCATACTGCCAGTGCATCGACCAAGCGGATCACTGCGCGAAACACCAGCAAGTCGCACAGATGGCCAACATTTATTCTGCTGCTCAATTGACCATCATTGCGGCAGCAGGCGACAACCCAGATCATGGACTCCCGGGCGTAAGACGTCAGCCCGCTGACGATGTATACCAGACACACATGCGATCTGTTCAGCTCCAAAGATACCCTGCGCCATTCCAGCTCGAAAAGTTACAACGTTCTACATGGGCGTCACGAGCTTGGACTTATCAGGAATGCTACTTCTCCAGGCGACGACTGATCTTCACAGACGACAAAGTAGCCTACATCTGTAACGGTAGCCCTCAAACCTTGTGGATCAAAGGGTGGTTTCAAAATGATGGATTTCATGGAGAGGGCGAGCATAGAAAGGCTAACGACTTGTTGAGCGTCATGAACATGCTTTGTGCATACACCGGTCGCCACCTTACTTATGAGATGGATGCGCTCGCCGCCATTGTTGGCGGCTTGTCTACTTTCCGCAGCCGATCCATCCAACACATCTGGGGTGTCCCTTGGTATGATTTTGGTCTCTCGCTGTCTGAGAATGAAAGGGGAGAGATTGCGCTCCTTTGGAGCCACCATCGACCGTGCACACGACGCACTGCGTTTCCTAGCTGGTCACCAGTAGCATGGTATGGAAGAATCAGCTGGACTCCTGGGGACGCTGCGAGTACATGGATCATCCGGCCTCGGACTCACTGGGACCGAACGAACGGATCGTCACTTCCCCTTGCGGCCGTTGGAAGCGCTCTGGAAGACATGCCCCGCTACCTCGAGATCACAGCCCGAATAGCACCGCTTACGCTCATGACAATCTACGGTCCTCTTGATCAAAATCATCTCCCTCGCAGGCAAGAGATATTGGTCGCAATCCCATTGGGTAAGGACCTGAATATCCTCGCACGGCCCCTTTGGGACGTCAGGCCATTTGAGCTTCATCCAACGAACCCAGTGCTAGGCCTTCTCTTCAATGCAGGTCTACCGAGTAGAGATGAATCTGTCGACACTTCCAGGACTCTTATCTTATTAATCCAACGTGGAGACACATGCTTTGAGCGAATTGGCATACTCCAGTTCAACAGAAAGCTACTGCCCTTCCCCAGAGCTCTTCTACATAGAGACTCGAGTATAATCTTCTTCCACGCGAGCTCAGGGAAGATCTCGGGCATTGGGAGCGAAGATTTAGGGTCCTGGGGCGCATTAACCATACATGCAGAAGACTCCCGGATGTTGGCTTGGAGAAATCGCGGCTGGCTTCCATACTTCGTGGAAGATACTATCGTGCTGGGGTGACAACACCCATCACAAATAGTTTCTGAACTTACAACGTCATGACCTACAATTAGTAACAGTATATGCCGTCAAAGGAAGAAACCAGAAGCACGTTCAAAATACCGAAATATCTCATTCAACATTCCCACTCTACCACTCTTTTCGTAGCCACCCACCCTTCATTCCAGCACACACCTTCGCCAGTTTCTAGGTGAAATCCACGCCTCTCTAAAGCCACAATTAAGCACCTCAAGTACCCGTCACCAGTAGTCGGATGCAATGCAAAGGCGGAAGTTCTGCAATTCTGTCGCACTGCTCGAACGGTCTGCTATCTTGCAACGTTCGTGTAGGTAATGTAGGGTCGGGACTTGCTGCATTCCAGTGATCTGCTGAATCTCAGCGCAGGTTACGATTGGCGATGCGAGTCGGACAAGAAGCGCGTAACGAGTTGTAGATGCTAGTCGAGCTGATGTCGCGCGTGCTAATAAGTTCAACTCTTGATCAGAAAGCTCTTCGTAAGCGCACATGTTGTACTTCGACTCCGGTGCACTTTGTGTATGATCTGATAGTAGCTAGTTGTTTCATTAAGGCTTAGTAGCTTATGCTGTTAACTAGAAGATGTATTTTGAAGTGACTGGTGATCTGCGACGGATGTATTATGAGCTGGACAGATGTTGGGAGGTTGCTGTTGAGGTTTAGATGTGAAGCGTGTAGGATGCACATACCCAAAACGTCTCTGGGTAGCGGTGCCCGGCTCAATACCTGTGTACTGGTGCCCAAACGTCTCGACCGCTGCCAGATCCACACGAAAAGTTGGAGACACGTCCCAGCCTCAAAACGTCACGCTTGACTTTCAAAGTGCGGATTAAGACACCATCGCGCCGCAACTCAAGATCGCAAGCATTAAGACCGCTTTCAGTCGGGATAGATGGAACTTTGCCGCGACTCTATCCAGATCAGCACATTCTACCAAAGCATAATCCAGCGACAGTTCATTAGCGACGAATTTCCTACAGCACATCGCCCTGCGCATCTCCCACGGCAGGACTACGCGAACCAGATCATCGATGGTGATAGAACTATTGTTGAAGATCCTAAGAAGGACAGTTTGAAGCCCTTTTGTACCTTTTACACTATGTCAACGTATAAAGATTGCATTGCTCATAGAGTCTTTGGATGATGAGGAGCTGATATTTACCATACAGTAGGGAAGCGGCGATTCAAGCTACAAACAATACAGCAATGCAAGAGAGAAGGGATGTAAATGATTAACTTTGCATTAATAATGCTACAGCAAAAGGCTATCTTAACCGTGCGAGGATAGCCAGGACTAGGTAAAGCGCTGATATGCGAGTTTACATGCGCCATACAAGCCCAGTCACACCATCAAGCCCTCCTCTCCTTCTCCCCCCTAATCAAATCCTTCTGTAACGCCCTCGCCACACTTCCAACCACCTCACCCCCATCCCCCTCCCCATCTTCCAACCCACCAACGTCCCTCCCCCACTCCACCCATTCCTCCGCCCTCACCCCTTTGGCGCGGAACAAACCCGCCGCGACCTGCACCACCCCCTTTTCCTCGTCTCGCACCACGGCGACGCAAGCGCCACACGTGCTGCAAAAGGAGCGCGTTACGCCTGGGGAGCTGGTGTATGTTTGGAGTGTGCCGAAACCAGGCCCTAGAGATGGGGGCTTGGAGTTTGAGTTAAAGAGAAGGTTGGCGGGTAGGGAGAGCGATGAAGTCGGGACGTACACCCACGAAGCGACGGGTGTCGAAGTGGCGAAGCGACATGAGCGACATGCGCAGTGTTTGCCCTGGAATTTCGATTGAGGGGAAGGGCGGGAGATGGGGAAGTGTATGCTGGTGCAGTGGCATTTAACTTCTAATTGCATTTGCAACTCCCCCGTCCCTACACTATCCACTTTTGTGTCTTGATGCGCCGACCCAGTCCAATCTCCTTTCTCACTGAACGCAGGATCGTCAATCGGGCGTGAATTCCACAATCGCACATTTGAGTTTCCGATGCGGGTTAGGAAAAAGGCTAAGCCGCCGTCCTGCGTGCTTGATACGAAGATGTGTTTCGTGAACTGCCACACCCCATCTACTTTCCCATTCCCTTTTCCTCCACCTTCTTGATCAACAACCCCAAGAGCGATATACCACTCCACCTCCTCTTCCCCAGCCCCATCTTTCCCTCCCCATCCACGCACATCCAAGCGATCAAGCACATGGCTTCCACACCTCCCACAAAAATAAATCGTCCACCGCTCCGTACACTTATACGCCTTAAACGTACTCAGATCGACGTCTGGGCGCTGTATGCGCTCGTGCGTGGTAAACAGGGTGCCGTGCGTGTAGCGGCAGACAGAGCAGTGGCAGAGGTGTGCTTGTTGGGGAAGGGGGGTAGGCGGGAGTGTGAATGTGATGTGAGAGAGGAGGCAGAGACAGTGAGCTGTTAATGTGCGGGGTGAGGAGGGAGGGGAGGACATTGTGGTTGGGGAAGATGTACAGATGGAAGGAAGGAGGATATGTCGGTCGTGGTAGGAGACGTTGAAATGCCAAGCCAACCAAGCGATGCTTGGAAATCCAGATACCCAAAAGCGGGGACATCAACACAACGTCACTATGTCCTCACATAAAGCCAAAACCGCAATCATGGAGCTCATATCATGCAACACGGAAGAATATCGGCATTGAGATAAGACATAGCCATAGCGATAGCAACAGTACGCTCAAAGTGTGGGTATAATGCCAACCATGAATCGGCAAAACCAGACGCCATGGAAAACACATATCTCGGAAGAAAATACAGTTACAAGAATACATGCCCTGGTCCATCCGACCCAGCCAAACACAACAACCTCCACACAGCATCAAGCCACGTCCTCATCCACGCAGGAAGCAAGCCCCACTAGTCCTGCTCCCCCAGTCTCTGCGCCGCGCGCGAACTCTCGGCAATGGCGTCGTTGTTGAGCTCGCTGAGCTGGTTGAGAGTCTCTTGCATGGCGGCCAACTGCTACACTGTATCAGTCGCGATCTTTTAGATTGGGGGAAGAACGAGAAAAGCAAAAATTTGTCGACGTACGGGGTTCAACTCACAGTAGCGACGACGTCCTTCTGCTGGCCGTTCAGCTTTGGTTGCTGTTCTGCGCCAGACGTTGCATCTTCATCGGTGGTTTCTTCACTTTCTTCGGCGAGGGTGTTGATGGAGCGCTTCTCGCCGAGAGTGGCGGCGGCGCGGGCGACGCGATCGCCGGCTGCGATGATGGCTTCGAGACGGTCAATCTTGTCGGATAGAGCGGCGTTTTCTTTCTCCAGCGGCTCGACGCGTGCGAGGTGCTTTCTAACCACCTCGCCCTTCATCGTCTCGATGCGGTCCATGGCTTCTTCTGCCGCTGAAACGGCTTCGTCGCGCTCGGTCTCGGCATCTGCGAGGGACTTTTGAAGACGCTCAACGTCCTGGGAGTGATTGCCGACATCGGCGACGGCCTTGTCGTGACGGGATCGAAGATCTTCGTAAAGTGTTTGCTGCTCGGTGTCGCCTTGCTTGATGGAAGCGATCTCGGCGGCGTGGCTAGCTTCTGCTGCTTCGAGACGTGCCACGAGGGCGTCGTACTTCTTCTGCAGTTGTTGAACAGCGTCGGACTGGCTGGACTCCATACCAAGCATCAACTCGGAGATGGCTTCCTCGTGGGCCTGGTCCATGGAGGCCTTTTGCTCGAGAAGGTCGGTGTGCTGCTTTTGCAGGGTCTCGAGCTGCTGCCGTAAGGTATGGATATCGTTCGAGTGGCCAGCTTTGAACTCCTCCTTGAGAAGCTCGAGAGCGTCGCCATGCTCTTGGTCGAGGTGCGCAAGTTTGACTTGCAGCGCATCATGTTTGGCTTGTAGCGTAGCCAATGCATGCTCTTGTTGCTCCTTCAGGTCCTCTTTCAGGAGTGTTACAGCGGCTTCGTGGTCGTTTTCGTCGGCGGCCCTTTCGGCAAGCAGCGCTTCGTACTTGCTAGTAAGTTCAGCGAGGCTGGATGAGTCAGACGCTTCTTTAGCATCAACCTCGTTCTTCAATGCGTCAATCTCAGTGTATAGCTCTTTCTTAAGGGCCACGAGCTCGTTGAGCGCAGATTGCTTGTCTGAGATCGCTGCGGCCTTCTCTTGTTCGAGCTTCGACGCATCCTCCTGTAAGACATCCAGCAAGGAAGCATACTTCTTCTCGATCTCGGCTCGCTGGTCTTCAAGTGCTTTGTCGTGAGCTTCCTGCGCAGCCTTCTGCGTGACTGGCACATCGCTGTATGACTTCTCGAGTTCCGCGAGTTTCTCAGAAAGAGATTGGTGCTCCTCCTCCAAGTCTTGCAGCTTGAGAGTGAGTTTAGCTTCTGAGTCCGTCTTCTCTTTCTTCAGCTTATCGTAGTCTGACTGCAGTTCGCCAAGGAGCTTTTTGGCAGAGCTCTCGCTGTCTTGCTTGAGCGCGTCCATGGCACGACTGTGTGCATCTTCTGCAGCCGTCTTCTCTTCAAGCAAAGAATCATGTCGTCCCTGGAGATCTGTGATGATCGACTTAGACATGCCGTGGGCGTCCTCGATCGCGCTCTTTTCTTCCAGCATCTTGTCGTATTTGGATTGCAATTCACCAAGGAGCTGGTTGGATTTGCTCTCGGAGTCTTGCTTCAAGGTGTCGACAGCACGAGCATGCGCGTCTTCGGCCGCCGTCTTCTCTTCGAGCAGGGAGTCGTGACGGGCTTGCAGGTCTGTGATGATAGACTTTGATTTGGCATGTGCCTCCTCTGCCTCGCCCTTGTCTTTCGTTAGAGCGTCCAGTTGCGCCTGCAGCTCTTCCGCGGCAGTGGCTTCCTTTGTCAAATCCTCGACTCGCGTTTCCAGGTCTTTGACACGATCTTGAGAGAGCTTGAGTGCATCGTCCAGGGCTTTTTCGGCCTGTTTGTGGCTAGCAAGTGCATCGGCCAGCTCTTGGGATGCAGAGCCTGAACTCTCCTGCAGTTTCGACAAGTCGTCTTTCAGCGACGTAAGTTCTTCAGCGCGCTCTTCTGATGCTCTCTCGTACTGTTCTAGCGCAATGTTCTTCTCCGCCACGAGTGCATCATACTCGGTCTGAAGCTTGCTCAACTGGTTCTTCGCATCCCCTTCAAGATCAGCACGCAGAGTCTTGATCTCGGTGTCGTGGTCCTCGCCAAGGGTCCGCAGGTACTGCTGGTGCTTCTCCTGTATCCCATCGAGCTCGGTCTTGTAAGAGTCGGCTTTGCTTGTCGCATCATCAAGTTCGGCACGTAGCTTTGCGAGTTCCGAGGCATGCTGTGAGTTATCTTGTTGCGATGCCTGCTGAAGCGTGGAGATGGTCTTACGCAGACCTTCGGCCTCGTCCTTGAGCTGTTCAAGCTCAGTGGCATCCGCGCTGAGCTGCTCGTTGATAGCATCTAGCTGTTGGATGAGCTCGTCATTCGCATCGGCCTTGACCTTGAGTGTCGCCTCGTGTGACTGCTCCAGGCCCTCGATCTGTTTCTGCAGTTCCTGTGCGATGTTGGCGCCGTCAGTCTCACCCTGTTGAAGTTTGACAATCTTCTCTTGTAGACCGTCGATCGACTTGAGATGACTTGAGACCTCCTCTTCTTTGACGCGCAGGTTGTCTTCCGCCCTCTTTTGCAGCTCCTCGACGTTCCTCTGGAGTTCCTCAACGTGAGCAGCGCGTTCACTTTCAAGATCAGCGGTTGCTTGGTCAGCGCGCTGCTTGAGGTTCGACAAGTCATCCTCCAGCTCCTCTCGGGCCTTGAGATGCGATGCGATGGTTTCGTCCTTTGACAATAATTCGTCGGTGTGTTGCTGCTGCAGCGATTCGACCTTGGACTGTAGCTCTTCTACAACGGCCGATGACTCCAATGTCTTACTTTCGAGTGACTGTTGCGCGTCCTGCAGTGCTTCGCTGTGCTGTCGCCCGGATGACTCTACCTGCTCCCGCAGTTCCTCGACGGTCTTGGTGAGCTCGCTAACCTTCTCGTCCCGCGCATGTAGCTCGTCTGACTGCGACTGTTGGACCTCAGTCAACTTTGTCTGGAGGCTTTCGAGGGTAGACTGAGCACTCTGCAGCTCCTTGGAGAGTGCATCTCGCTCGTCTTTGAGCGTCGCAACTTCTTTGGTGAGGTCAGCAATCTGAGCTGCCTGCTCGACAAGCTTCTTCTTCTCGGCATCCCACTCGCGACCCTGGCGCTCAAGCTCGTCGTTGAGGTCGTCCAGGACCTGTTGGAGTTCTGCCGCCTTTGTCGCTTCTGCCTGCCTCTCTTCCTCCAGCTTCTGACTTTGCTCCTCCAGCTGCTCGGTCTCGCGGGCGAACTTTTGTTCCATCTCGTTGACGAGTGTAGTCTGCGCCGTTTGGTCGCTCCCTGCGGATGTCGACTTCTCGGCAATGGCAGCCTGGGCGTCCACCAGCTGCTTCTTAAGCTTTGCCTTCTCCGAGTGCAGGTTCTCCACCTCTCGGCTCAAGTCGTCGCACTGCTCCTGCAACTTTTCGCGCAGGGTTGTCTCCTTGAAGAATTCCTGCATGACCTGAGCGCTCCGTCGCTTCGTCTCAAAGTCCATCTCGGCGGCTCCATTGGGCGCAGTGTCTGGACGTGGTGTCTCTTCACCTAGCTTGGCCAGGGCAGCTTTGACGGGTGCGAGGGCGAGCTTGCGGTTCTCAGCTTCGGCGTCGGACGCGGCCTTGTCTTTGAGCGGGCCATTGCGAGAGGGGACATGGATTGGACTGGATCTGGAGGTTGTTAGTACATTGCCAGTCGCGGTCCTTAGGTATAATCTTACAACTCGTCAGCGCTGTCTCGTGACGCCGGTGGTGCTGTGGACACGGAGGGCTGCTTTGCATGCCCAATTGGCGCCTTGGGTGTGCCAGGGGCAGCTCTCGTGGTTGTCGCAGGCCGTGTGCCGGTTGTTCTCGTGGATGATGCTAGGGACGCACGTGGTGTTGGGCGGGTTGTCGAGGCTTCTGCCAGAGGCCGCGTCGTCAGGGGTCGTTTCGCACCGGCCGTGGTCGAAGGCGCAAGTGACTGCCTCGACGCCGTCTTCCCTGGGGACGCCCGTGTCACTGCACCGGGCAATGCTGGCGTCCTGCGCACAGTCGGCTTCCTGTTCTCGTCCCCAGAGGTCAATGAGGACAGATCTGGCTCCGCATCTGATGCTGTGGCTCGAGACGATGCGCCCGGCCTTCTGACCGCCGATCCGGGTGCTGGACGCGTCGGCGGCTTGCTCAGGCTCGATCCGAGGGCGCTGACGCGTGAAGTCGAGCTTGGTGCTGGTTTTGACGCGCTTGCAGTCGAAGCTCGCGCGCTGGGTGCTGCACCTGGCCGCCGGGCACTTGCAGTCACACCTCCAGCTGCTGCCGTCGGTCGGCGTGGAGGAACGGCGTCTTTGCTTGCCGAGCCGGCATTGGAGGCCATCTTGCGCCGGACAGAAGATGTGGGCGTCGAGGGATTGGGCAGCTTTTTTCTCTGCGGACTGGCTGTTTGGGGGATGCTTGTGCTGGAGGGAACTTCCGCGTCACCGCTAGTGGGGTCCATGATTGATGGTCAATGCCTGGCTCAGGGGCTCGCAGATCGATGATATGCGCATGTGACGAGTTGTTTATTGTATTGAAGAAAAGGAAAGGAAAAGCCGCCCTAGAAATGTATTCCTCGCCCATGCAGTCGCGACTGCTTCATGCCCTGAATGTTGCGGGGAAGCTTCCCGTCCAGGGTCCACGCCCTGAGGTCTGACAGCAAACGACAACGCATCCCTCACCCACTCACCATCCACCATTGAGAGGCACACACGTCGGTTCTGTCTTGCACGCGTCGCCTGCGATCAACATCGTCTTCTGCCATCCTGTCGACCATGCATACCCCCACGTGCTGCCGTCAATGTCACAACACCCGTCCCAAACATTTGCCTATTCCTGACGCCCCTGTAGCTGTCACTTCTCCATCAGGTCGACCTGCTTACCCAACACACCTGTCACATTGAAAGCCAACTCCATGAATCAATGCGTCGACCGGCGCACAGGCGGCCTGCTTCTGGGCCTCCGCTTGCCCAAAACGGTGCTGCATTCGACAGTCTGAAACAACTTGCCTGATCTGGTAGGAAAAGTACATGTGTCCGTTTTCTGGCGAGAGTTGCAAGATTCGAAGAAGTCATTACGTGAGGATTGAACGCACCTGCTGCTGTTAGGTCTGTTCTAGCTCTCTCTGGCCTCACAGTGTGAGCATGCCCGCTGTCTTGTTGAGATCACTGTAGTATTGTATGTTTCGTCTCAGAGAGAGTCAGTTCTTGTTTTTTGCGTTTGCTCACCGAGATGAACCGAAATGAATATGTCATCTGTGGCCCTTAATCTCAAGTGCACCGGAGTCTCTTTCGCGTTTGCTCGGTCGAGGTGAAAGTGAAAATTAACAGCGCGTTCTTGGCGTTGCTCCTTCCCATCGCGCCTGCGAACCTTCCATCTAACACTCTCACCTCACAACGCACCACAACAACTGTCTCGACCTAGCCACCCGCTCGATGGACTGGCTCGCTACAGAAAGTGGCTTACAAGCTGCGGTTGGGGTGGAGAAAGCGCGCAAACAGCTCCTGTCGTAAGTGCCTAATTCCGATTCATGACCTCGGATTTTGTTGACATTCGTGCAACAGCACGATCAAGGAGTGAAAGGTCCTCGAGCAGAAGTTGACCGTCGCTAAATAGGAGTACGACGACTTTTCCCGGGTGTTCGCCACTATCGAACCTCGTCAAGCCGGGCTTCTCATGCAGCAGACTGCGCTAAAGAGTCTGGTGACGGCCGAAAGCAAGAGCGATCAGCATATCTACCGCGAGTGTGACGCCCGCAAAGAGTTCCAGGACCGTTGGTTTAAGGCGACCTGCGATCAGCTTCTTCACACCCTACCCCGCGAGCTCCGCGACATGATCTACGTCGAAATAATGGAAGGTTCCTTCATCAATGACAAAGACTTGCCATGTGGTCCAGGAGGCATTGGCTGGGCCCTACACGACGCCTGGTAAATCGGCCCTGCTCACTTCCACCAGGAGAAAGTCATGGGCCGTGACGTCTTTCGCGAGCTCATCCAAACATTGCATCGAGGCGTATATGCTGATGACCCTCTCATCTCTGCTTCAGAACCAACTCTGCGCTCTGGGATGAGCAGAATTGGCGTTCGCTGCCATGCTCGAGAGTAATGTGCCACCAAGTTGAGTTCTACTCTCGTGATCACGTCGTCGTGTCAGCCTTCTTCGACAACATGCGGCACCTTACTCCCATCTTCCGCCAAATCATCGATGCAGGCGTACAGCTGCATGTTCACATGATGAGGAACTACCACTGGATGGCCGCGATCAAACTGTTCGAACATGACTTGGGCATGTCGCTGAACGTTGAGGATATGCTGGAGCGCGTGACGAATAGGAATCTGGTGAGATCCAGCATGGCACTATTGCACTTTCTGACTATAGTGCTCATAATATATAGGCATTATTGGCAGCTGGAATACTCTGCTCATGTCACTTTGATGAAGAAGAGGATAAGGTTATAGACCCATTCGCACTCATGGACGCGGATGAGGATGAATACCCGTGGTCCGGATATTAACTATGGCGGAGATGACCATGAAGGGATGAATCACATTCACACAGTCCTCATCGCTGCGAGTTCCAATTCGCCACGAACATCCCGCCATGCTCAAGAACACGAGCAAAACGTTCTTATAGCATCACATACTTCAGCGATACGCTAGTTAGTTGCCTCAGTCTTGCTATCGGTCGCCCAGACTAGCGAGCCGAGGATATCTAAGCGTTTGAAGAACACTATTCCATCCAACGACCCTGCTGTAAATCTGTGCCTTACTATTCTTGCCTGACACGAGATACACTAAAAGGATTGCGAAGATTCAAAGGACCTACATAAGCGCCATACAGCTACATCTTCTTCGCACCTGTCCTACCTGTTCAACTTCGAAATTCCTCGCTCCTCCGCTCCTCACCCTTCCCGCCTCTCCACCTCCGTCCCCTCGCACCAACAACCACACTCTCCTCACCATCCCTACACTCTAGCAGAAAAAAGAAGCCAGTAGCAACATTCATCCACCTGGATCTCCAAATATCCTGCCCTTCCACCCAGTCATGTCACTCGGGATATCGCTTACCCTCCCAGATTCCACGAGGTGGTTTGAGCACATTGCAAAAGCACGCTAACGTTGCACCCAGCCAACCACACCCCTGCCTCAACGCCTCAAACCCAAAAGCGCGCTGGTGTAATATCTTGCAACGCAGAAAGAGCATGTTCAACACCATCCCAGAGACTCGGAGGCGGGTCTAGACAAGCATTTGTGTCGCTGGCTTGGGCTGGAGGATTATTCTTAAATCGACATCGGTGCCCTGCACACGCTTATTCTTGTGCATCTCTCTTCTTTCATTACCCAAATGTTACTTCTTACTCTCTCGAGCCTCGCGGCGCTGGCGAGCAGCGTGTGGGCCATGGATGCCGGCCCAGCCAAGCGCTACCAGCACGGCCTCGTTGGCATGGGCATTCCTGCGTTCGATCCTCCCTGCGCGTATGCATGTCGCGAAGCTATCTCTGGCGCTACCCTGAACTGTTCCACCGTCGAAGAAATGCCGGGTATGGAGGGCATGGATATGGGCGGGATGGCCATGACGGATCCAGAGTGCTACGCTACGGATGACATATTCCTCCAGACGATGGCGTGGTGTATGCAGGCTAGGTGCAAAGACGTGCCGGTCTGGAGGCTGGAGAAGTACTGGAGGTTGAATGTGCCGGGCTTGTATGTAGGGCAGCCGGTGCCGAAAGAGACGTATCAGCAGGCGCTGGAGAAGACTGACGGTGCGCCGACGGCGGTGTACAACGAGACGGGGGTACTTAATGTAACCAGCGCAGTTGCGGGGGAGTTGTGGTTCGCGGCGTACAACACGGATGTGATTTTCGGGCATCAGGAGAGCTTGCATGCGAGATATGGGCACGTAGTTACAAACACGAAAAGAATTGCAAGCATACTGACATCCAACAGTGTCGTTCTTCTCCTCTCCGAAATCGTCGTCCCAATTGGCGCTTCCCTCCTACGCTTCCTCCCCTTCCCAGCCGCCCTGCGCTCGAAATTCTCTGCCCTCATCACCAACGCACCTCTCTTCGGCGCCCACCAATCTACCCTCTCACGCCTCGGCCTCGACGCCGCCCTCACCCGCGGCCAGGCCCTCTTCATCCTGTACCTCAGTGTCCTAAACGTAGTCCTCTCAGCGGTCAACTACGAATACGCCGATCCCAACACGTGGTACCCGGCCAACCGGTGGCGCTGGATCCTCATGCTCGTCTCGAACCGGCTCGGCATTCTCAGCTTCGCAAACCTCCCCTTAGTCTTCCTATACGCGGGCCGAAACAACCTGCTGCTGTGGCTGACGAATTGGTCGCACTCGACCTTCATACTGCTGCATCGCTGGATCGCAGGCATAGCCACGCTCCAAGCTATCCTGCACAGCCTGCTCTACCTGCACGCGTACGTCAAAGTGGGGACGCACGCCGCCGAGTCCGTCAAGCCGTATTGGTACTGGGGCGTGGTGGCGACGCTGGGCATGTGTATCTTGTTTCCGACGTCCATCAGCCCCATGCGCAGGAAAGCGTACGAGTTTTTCCTAGCTTGGCATGTTGTCATCTCCATCTTGGTCGTGGCGGGGTGTTACTGGCACATCATTTTCGAGTTCCAGCATGCGTGGGGCTACGAGACGTGGATCATTATCACGATGGCGGTTTGGGGGTTCGATCGCGTGGCGAGAGTGGCGCGTTTTGCGCGGCACGGAATCAAGACTGCGGAGGTGAGCGTTGTGGATGGCGAGTATGTGCGCGTAGTTGTACGAGGGGTTGCAGTGGGTGGGTATGCGTATTTGTATTTCCCGACGCTGACGTGGCGGGTGTGGGAGAATCATCCGTTTTCGGTGGCGGCGACTGTTTTGTCAACACCACACGTGGAAGACCAGGACTCGAATGCGTCGCACGGAGCTGATAAACATCTGGATATTCATGCTATGTCGGTGGATGGTAGCGCAGGCAGTGATGCTGGCTCTGGTCGTCCAGTCGAGACTGGCATAACGTTTTACATTCGCGCCAAATTCGGCCTGACCTCCCTCCTTCTCCGACACAGCACACTCCCCGTCCTTGTCGAGACTGGATACAACTCGCACTCGCCTTCAGCACTTGCCTCGTCACCCACACTCATCGTCCTGGTGGGTGGTGTTGGCATAACCGCCGTACTGCCATACATACGCTCCCACCCCGGCCGCGTTAAGCTGTACTGGGGCTGTCGAACCAATGCTTTGGTGGATGACGTAAAGAGTAGCGGTGTGTTGGCAAATGTTGCGTTGGAAGTATTTGTGGGGGAAAGGATGTGTATCAAGGACATTTTGGAGGCGGAAGTTGAGAGGGCGTGTGGAGGCGGGATCGCGGTGTTGGTGAGTGGGCCCGAGGGCATGAGTGATGAGGTTAGACGTACGGTTGGAGATATTGTGGGGAGGAAGGGGGCGAAGGTGGATTTGTTTGTGGAGAATTTTAGCTGGTAGTGTTTGAGCAAGCAGAAAACCAAATCTCCCTACTGTCTGAAGCAGGTCTGTCTTTCACAGTTGTAGGGTCCTTTGTACGGAGATTCATGTGTCCGATAGCTGACGATCTCCCGTGATTCCTCTAACACTACTCGCATGCCTGCCTTCTGTGTCTCACTAAAGGACGCTGGATAGTCGATACTGAAGCTTACGGTAACGTCTTCACGTGATTCTTCGAACATCGGTTTGGCGTTTGATGGTGCAGAACTTGTCTCGATCGGTTTCGTGACAACTCTTTCAGTACTTGCAGCATGAACTAGAGCTCTGCTGAATCGTGTGGACCGAGATTCTGTGTGTATTGAGATCGTTGATGGATTCGTGACACCAGCGCAGGTGATTTCAAAGACGTTTCTATCATTCGGCAACTTGAGGCCATGCGTCCAGCCGCACATGGGTTTCACGCAGTGTGATGTCCATTGTAAAACCTTTTCCATGTTCCGTGTAGTCGCGAGTCGAACTCTGCTGCTATCGTGGGTTTAGTGTCTCTGACTCGTGGCAAATTGTATAGAAAGAGATGCACTTACGATTTCGAATATGATATCATGATAACCCTTGTCACGTCCTTGAGAATAAAAGTCGGTAACGCCTAGGCCCACATAACGAATTCTGAATCCGTCTTTGAGGTTTGGAGACAGTTCAACGTCTAGGCCGAAGAGTGCATAGCTGTCCAATAAACTGTTATATCTTCGCACCCTTCGTTTGATGGCAAAGTACCTCATGCAAGGCGCGTAACGCTCATGAGGACTGATTTTGATTTTGAAGACATGCGCTTCTATACAGCGATTTGCGATGTTTTTACCGTGTATAGCAAATATTGTGTCACCTCGTGACTCGTCGTAAGTGCTCGTAATTGTGCGTCGTGACCATTCCAAATCGAGTGTCTCCCGCTGCTGTATGATTCTTCCACACACATTAGAGGAAGGCTGAGAAGGAACGATGCGAGTGATCTTCTTTCCAGGAGACGTTACAGGGAGCTCTGTTCCGTCCTGGATCAATACGTGTACGCTCTTTGGCGCTTCGTGCCCCGTTTCAGGTTCACCAACATTATCAGCCTCTGATATCTTACTTTGGACGTTTGTCGCTAAATTGGTATCGGAGCCCAAATGTACATCGACACTGCTGCAAGCTTCACCCTCGATTGCCTGACCTAACATTCTCTCGATGTCACCATGTCCACGAACTCTGGACATCCATTCAGATACTTCACTTTTCAGGTGCACATTATCTTCTGCCACGCCATCCTGTAGTATTTCGTCCTCGATCTTTAGCATTCCGTCCGAATCCGTCAAGATGGTTGGAGCTCGCCTTCCTGCTCGTAAGTCGTCATGAATGCCATCCAGCTTCGCTCTTATATCCGCGAGCGACCAGACATGAGTTTGAGCATGGGGCGAACTGCAGAACAACAAGTTAGCAATAGCATTCAATCGCATTCATAGGCTTTCTTACCATCCGCTGCGATGGACTTGAACTCCTCACCAGCATGCTTGCATGACTTGTACACAGAGTAAGCGTACCTGCTGATGAGGATGATGTCGCCGATCGAGAAGCCGAAGTTGGCCATTGAAGCTTGACACTTACTCTGATCTATCGAGAGGGGAAGAAAGAGAAAGGAGTTTGGCTGTTGAGAACAGTGTCAGTGGCGCATAGGGATCACTGGGTGAAAGAACATGAGGTAGGAGAATCGTGAGGATTGTGCTACTGAGGGGAGAGAAATCTATCTAAGTGAGGTCGCGTGCTAAGCCTTTGTAGGACTAGCGCGTGGGCAAGCTGAGATCAGATGAAGAGGAGCCTCGGGCATAGCCCTCGGACCCTACGGGCTGACAAACAGTACCAGGCTATGCCACCGGTGAGGTTACTGCGGTAAGGCTGAGACGTGGCGCACACCCCTCAGTTCCTTGGGCCAATGGCACGAAAGAGTTGCACCGATCTCGCTCTGGTTCGACGACTGGTTCTGGAACTCTTCTTGAGCACGAACAAATGCGTTGCCAGTATGCGTCGCATTTTTCTTGATATGCGCAAGTCAAGACATTAGTATTGGTCAGCCACTTTGCAATCTATTCACTCGAGACATTCATGAACAGCGGTTTCGCAGTCACGATTTCCGATCTGTAGGTACTGGCAGCTTCCCAGCTTTCATGAACAATGAAACCGGAAGAGCACATGCTCAGCCTCAACCAACACCTCAGCCCCTCGCACAAATCCTCGAGAGTCCCTCATCGTTCGATTACCCATGCACTTAAACAAAACAATATAATAGTCCCGTTTCTTCTGAGGCTCGACTTCTACGGTGACGAAGTTGACCTCCTCGTGCGATGCGGACTTTTTGAACACGTTCCGCTTCAGCTCAAACACTCTAATGGCGCCTTCTCGCAGCTCTTCCTGTAAAATCTTGATGGGGATGATAATGGCCTGTACGTACTGTTCTAGCGTGGTGGAGTAATTAGACGGCGTGCCGTGCTTCTTCCGGGCGTAGTCGTAGCCTGCTTGACGGCGTGGAGCAGCGACTCGTTGAGGCTTGAGTGATGTCAAATCAATAACATGGTTGGCGTTTGTGGTTGGTTGGGTTGTAGTCGCACTTTCATGTCTTTCGTAGTTTTCCGGGACAATTGGTCCTGTTGGACTGATGGAGAGTGATTGTATCGATGGCAAGTCTGCTGTAATCTCATTTTTGAACAAGCCATTAGTGCTGGAGCAAGGTTTTATGGATGGATCGTAATCCGGGGTAGTGGTAGCGTTGTATGGGCTAGGCGTCATGCCGCTTTTGTGCTCGTGTCTGACCTGGTCAAGCCAGTGTGAGACGATATCAGAGATATCGATATCAACTTCGGTGGCATCGTCCCGTAGGATCTCTTTTTCCAAATCAGTAGATGCAGCGGCCCCTTCCAACATAGAAGGATTTCGTCTTCCAGATAGGAGATCACGATGCATCTGATTGAGCCTCGCTTCTATCTCCAAGAGCGATACGATCTGTGCCTCTGTGTTTCGTTCAATACGAGAGAAAGTGGTCACATTAATTCCAGTCAAAAACTGCTGTATGCGCTCCGAGTGTGACCTCATGCGTTCACGTAAGGCCGTTTGCTTTCCAGTGGTAAATGCGAGCTGGTCTCGAAACCGTGGACTTTTGGTGTCTAAGGACCTGTATTGTCGCAGTACCTTATCAACTTCTCGAAGGCCTCCCTTGCATTCGTCCAAGCAGGCTTTTAGCTCGCCTTGTTGTGCAGGAGTCAGACGTTGGAGAGAGGATCGTGGATTGGTAGATTCATCGTCCAATGTCGAAAGGAGCGACTTCAATGACCTGACTTCATGGCGGTGTTAGTTCCGACGCAGGTCTTAAACGAGAATAAAACATACCATCAGTTGTTATCGATGCGAAAGCTTCGCCTGCACCTTGACAGGACTTGTATACATTGTACGCGTAGGTGCTAACAAGAGCAATGTCACCGAGAGAAAGTCCAAAACTCATCGTGACTATAGCTCCGCGACTGTAGAAGGAGAAGGGCAGTATTTCTGGTCTTGTTGAAGATTGTGGGTATGTTGTAATTATGTCTGATGAGGTGCATGGCTTACGGCTGGGGAGGCGCGCGCGGGGCTGATGCGAGGCGCAGTCCGCAATGCGCCTCGCGGAAGTTGCTTCCAGTCACGATAACAAGCGTATGACTCCCAACTGGGCTCAAACACGAGAACAACAAGAAAGTCGCCATTTTCGGTCTCTAGAGCGTAACCAAGCCGAGAGAATCACATGCGAAAACAATGCGAGAAGCCCTGGCGTACCAGGACATCATCGTGGGGAGGAATTCCTAGCTAATTTCAGGGTTCACTACAGTATGCCCTTCTAAGTCTCATCAGAGAGATCCACAGTGTAAAGCACGCATCCGGATTATCTGCGAGGATGACTTTTGCTCCTTGAGCTTCCCCGCATTTCGGACAATATCCGTAGATGAGGTTTGTGGGGCCAAGCACCTGCCGCCAGTGCTTGTCTCGACGTTCGCAGAACACTTCACGAGAGCCCTTGCACCAAGCTCACGTATCTGCGGAGCGATCTCCAAATTCTATATCACGGGTCCAATCAGCCAGATTGATGTCATTTTCACGCTTCACAACGACAAACGTGGAACGAAGTTGGCGAAGAAGGTAAGCAATTCAACAAATCTTGATTCATCTACAAACCATACTCCAATAACTACCGTGCTCCAGATCTAAGATCCTGGTACCCTGGTCTAGTAAGTGACCATGTTACCTCCCGGGAGCTCCTTGAGCCACTCTCCATTCTGACCGACGTTCTCCTTAGCCTGCTGAGCCTTCTTGCACGCCATCGAATCCTTAGCAGATTGAATCTTGAGGACACTGCAGTTGGCATTCGCGCACTTGCCGCCTGGAAGAGCATCCATAGCCTTCTGGAGAGAGTCGTCTTTCCAGCCGAAGAGGTAGTCGCCGTGCTGGCCATATCCGGTACTATGGCCACTGTTAGCGCGATCCTAATACAGTGATGTTGTGGCACTTACCCGTCTCCAAAGCTGTACACGAACGGCTGCTTGCCAGTTCCGTACCAAGCGTTATTCTTATACTTGCCTGTATCCCACATGATCTCATACATGACCTGGGGAATGGCGACGGGATGTGTGCTGGGGCATGCTGGCGTACCAAGTCCACCGCTGTTGGAGTACGCGACGTGGCTCTTGTGGTCTGGTGAATCGAGATCCTTTCCGTTCCAGCATGACGGGAAGATGATTGTTGCTCGAATGCCTCCTGGGCAGTACTTGTTGGGGAGCTCAGCAGTATCCTTGGCATCGCAGGGAGCGAAACCCTCGCCGTTACCGAGGCAGCGATGGCAGATCGAGGCCTTGTTGGCCTTCTTGGCCATTGGGTCGCCAGCGATCATGCGGAAGCCCGGTTTGAACGCAGTCATCTTGCCGTTTTTAGCGCTATAGGGCATGTAGTAGACGGTCATGCCTCCATCTTGCTGGAGTCCAACGTTGGCGAACTGAGGCACACGGTGGAAAGTGCCGTTATCGGGAGATTTGAAGTACAACGAGGCGGTCCAGTAGTTGCTGAAGTCCTCGGAGTAGGTGCACGATGTGCAGGTCGACTTGGAGGGAGGGTCGTACTTGGCTGGCTCCATCTGAGGTTTGTCAGTGCTAGCACTCGACTGGCGTTCATGTTGCTTACGGTCACGTTGAAGGAGTTTCCTCCAATGATCTGATGCGTATGAGGAGCGGGGATTTGGCCAGGCGTCACGAGTGGATCGGCTCGCTCGACCGTGAGCTGGGAGCATGCAAAGCGAAGCATGTTCTGTCCAGAGACAGTTTGGCCCAGAAGGGCGCCGGCAGCGAGGGCTTTCCACATGGCGAAGATGTTGCAGGGAGATTTTGCGTCGATGGGATGGAGCCAGCCACAGTGACTTGCTTGCTTCTTATGCTAAAGGCTCGGCGCTCTACCATTCCTTGTGTTAATATGTCAATCAGGATGTGAGTGTGGGGTCGTAAACTCCTTCCAATGAAATCTTCACCTTTAGGTGATCATTTAGAAAGGTTGCTCTGATTTGGCAGCGCATGATCGTCGGCAGTTGACCTTAGAGTGCCGAAGATCATATCCGCAACCATTTGCCATGTGGCATATTGCTCGACAAGGGTCCTTCATAACCGCAGGTGCCGCATGTGAACACCTCCTCAGGAAATAACAAAGCAAGAAAACTCCCCGAGTCACTCTATGACGTTTGAAGAAGGTAAAGATTCAAAATCGTAATGTACATTGCGGCTAGACCCGAATCAGGAAACCCTGCCATGAAGCGAGCTCTTCGCGGGTCTGTTGTGGAGTGTTACGACGCCCGAAGCAGTCGTCGGTACACCTTTACATCGGAAGAAAGCTTGCTTAGTTCGCTGCTAAGCTCATCTGCAGCTGCATTTAATTTTGCATCATCCAATGGTTCCAACGCATCCATAATGAACAGAACACTTGTTGTCGCATCGCTGAGGGCAGTTCGCGAGCACTGGCGCCAGTTCCATAGCCGGCAGGTTACCCCAGCATCATCACACCAAACAACCTCTCCGGGCTTCGGGTGATCGGTGACTTCCTCTCCGCCGGATTTAGTTATGAACTTCTCGTCGCCCTTTGCGCGAATGAGAAGCGGCGCACCTTCGTACTTATCGAGGTCCTCGCCGCCAAGTGGGATTTGGTGCTTGATCGAAATGGCGTTGTATATGTCGGTCAAACGATTAACACGCGGCAGTCCAGATCCTACACGGCTAAGGAGAGCCTCCAGACTATTCTTCGTCTTTTTGGGCTTTGCGCCAAAGGCTTTGTAGGCTTCGCGCCAAGCGGCGACATGTGGGGTGTCGTTGACGGGTGTTTGCGCAAGTGCCGACTTGGCTGAGGCTTCGGCTGCAGAGAGGAAAGCTTCGCTCGCAGCGTCGCTTGGGCTTGCCGGAATATTGGTGACTACCATGAGGAGCGCCCGGTAGTCTGGACGTAATTGGAAAACCTCAGGCGCTACATGCGCTTTCTCGAGATATTGGGATGGGTCGTTAGAAGACGACATGATTGATGATTTTCGGAAGAGAAGACGATGAGTAGTAGTCTGGGTTAAAGGAGTACGGAGTAATGATGAGAAGATTTTAACGAAAGGACGCCTTTGGGAAATAATTGTGTGGTAAATCAGACTTTGCAATGCCATGAACGTGCAAACTCAACCTTTTTGTACTGTGACTTCACAATGCGAGGTCTGTATATTTTCACCCGAATGTGGATGGTGGATGTTTGTGTCAACGACAGGGCGTGCAAAGCTCGAATTTTCTTGACAACCAGGCGCGCTAGGTTCTAGTGCTCCATCGATCAACAGCGGGGGCGCCGGTAACAGCCGGACAGCGGAGGTGGGTCAAAGACCGATTCGACCGCTACAGCCTACAACTAAAGGGCTCGAGTGAGAAGTGATGCAAAATTTGCAGAAAACCGCGGGACACTTACACACTCATAGGCGATGGTTGCTGCCAGTTCAATCGCCACAATTGTGGCACAGGCGACGATGCAAGCTTGGCAGGGTCCACGCTAAATAAGCTGCAAATCCCCCTCCACAGCAGTGTAAGATCTTTTTTCCCTCTTCATCGGTCAGTAGATTTATGTATTCGTACCAAAGCCGTTAATTTTTGACTCTATAAACGTGTCCCGCTTCCCGCGCGATGTTTGGACCTCGGGAGTCGTTCTGCAGGCGCTGGATTGCACAAGACCTGGCGCTCCCAAAGTCGCCAAGTCAATTCAGACAGACGTGAGGCGCAAGTGGCTTGCTCAGGTCAAGTTGAGACTTGAAACTATGGTTCTGCGTGCATACATGTTCATGCAATGCCACGCTGGAAGACGCAATGCGTCGCCTATTAATGCAGAAGTCGGCGCTTCGTCGAAACACGCAACCGTCGCGACATCACAACCGCACGCATCTATCCGAGGTTCTCACGGGCGTTTGACCGCCCGCATTCATTCGAGCTTCCCACGGACACTTGACAACCCGCAGATCGCACGCCGTCGCGCAATAGAGTACCCAGCTGATCATGTCCGAGCCATTTATGCCACAGCCATAGCAAAGTCCTCGGACCCTTTACGGCTCAGCCAAGCGCGTTCCCGTCTCGTACATCACGACCGGCGACTGGCAGAATGACAGTCTGCTCAACATCGAGAACCAATCAGAACAGAAAACCAAGTTCTATGTCATTCGCGAGCCGCCTGTATTCAAGACTAATAAAGGGCCTGACAAAGTGTACGTCGCCGTGTACCAAACGACAGACAACGTGAAGGAAACCGTTGGACAGGCCCAGTCCCGTCTCAAAGGCACAACCCCAGATGGTCTAGGGCCCTGGATCTGGATGGTTACTGGCTTCGCTTAGGACAGTCTCGTCAAAGCAGCTCCTCTATACGCAACTGAAAAGATCAAAGTGCACACAAGCGGACCTGGCACCGGACCCCAGGTGCCCTCATCGTGTCATGACTGCCCCAGATGGCGAGCGGCCCACTTTCTTAGAGTAATGGGACTCCAACATACTGCAGAGCCAGGCACTACTAGGGCCTCAAAGCGTGGAATTGCTTGTGGATTGCAGTTTTGAAGACTCGGCTAAGCGCAGTATGTATACTGCCAGCTTCTACAGCACGCACTTAGTTAGTGGCTGATCCTGCATTTACTACAGAGTACCCCTTCGTCGGCATTAGCTTTCCCCATCCGTGGCTGAAAGTCGAGATGACACCAGTCTGCGTCTGGGAAGCTGAGCCGGGAACGGCGTATGCGCTGCAGCCTGGCAATTCCTGGCGCTGCTTCTTTGGCGAGCTGAAGGAGGTTCTGGACCAGTCGTCCAAGAACGGCTCGAGTTTTCCGTTGAACATTGATAAGCTGTCTTCGCCGTGTCGACCGGAGTTCAAGATGAATGGCAGGCACGTTCGAGCTGGCGAATTAGTGTAAAAGATGCAGCCACTGCAACACCTAAAGCAGCGCATAAGCCCATCTCCTAGTCACGAATCGATGTTCGCGAGCCTCATACGACAATAAATTTCCTCGTCCCCTCCCCCCCCCACATGAACAGGTGTAAAATTCAAGGCTATAAAAGGTGCTAGGGGGTAGAGAGGGTAGCACAGGTAGCGTTTGTAATGAACCAATCACATAGCTCTGTCAGTCTCATTTTTTGCTCTAACGACACGTTCCTAGAGGGTACTGAATGCAACGTGTTCTGGCCGGGCATGGCCGATCACCTTACCTTTGCCTCAGCTCGCTACTGCTACCGTAGGAACTCGTGTTATACGGCCAACTCCACTATAGAGCCGTAGAGCGGCCGATTTTATAGCGTTCGTGATTGTGAACCCTTTCGGCTTGAGAACAACTTCAGCGCGCCACAATTACGCTATGCGGGGCAGCGGTGTGATGGACACAAGCGACGAAAAGAAACAATGTCGAAAGCAGCTTCGGCCGGGCCCAGGAGCCATTTTTAGCGTGCCAGCCTTTACAAGCGGTAATGGTCCACCCATCTCTTGCACGTTTTGGGAAAATTCGAAAAGTCACTCCTCATGGCCAACCAGTTCTCCATCACCATCAACAACAGGAGCAATTCACCCCAGAGATTCGCTGTCTTCCAAGAAGTCCCTACCTCGCCCCGCTCCGCGAAGAATGATGTCTTCACCAACATATATCTCGCCTCGGGCGACATCCAGCCAGGCCATAACTCGAATGCCAAGTTCGTTGTGAAGATGCAGTACTACGCGCTCTACGGCGCCACCCAACAGAGCGACAACGGCAGCACCCGCGTCGATACCGCCGACAGCTTCGAGGCCAAGCTCGGTCCCAGTGGCTCCTATATCGCCATGAGCTCCGACCCCGACGGCAGCCCGTACTTTGACAAAATGGCTGCGATGGGCAAGTCCGTCGCCACGGCCGGTGCCTTCACCATCGCTACCGACAACACGATCAAGTATCCCAACGCAAGTGAGCAGCACCCCTATTGATACTATAATCCACCTTTCCGTACCGCCCGTATTAACATGAAAATGCGTCTAGATGACTTCTACATCGGCATTGGCGCCAAGGATCCCAAGTCCAACGATGTTGTGCCCATCCAAACGTACGTTGCCAAGGGCGGCATGAACCTAAAGATCTATCCCAAGCCCATCTACCACGTCTGCTACGGCGACTACGAGCCTGGTACCATCGTCGACCGCCAGGGCGTCGGCCAGGTGCTCACCGTCGACTTCAGCGATGCGTCGCTCAGGGATGCCAAGTTCACACTGAACAACTCGGGCAGTTATGTTGATGGCAATGTTAAGAATAGCGGGATTGTCTTCAAACAGGGCGAGCTAAGCATATAAGTAGTCAGGGTAAGAGCCTGTGTACCTAGGTAGTTGAATAGTGCAGTGGAATAGTGTAGTGGAATTAGCTCTTAGTTCTGGCAACATTATACTCTTATCAACTTTTTAACTGCTCAGATCTGTTAGTTTCTAACAGCCTTGCCCTACTAGGGTCCGTTAACTGTTAATCGCTCGTTGCTGAAGCTCCTGTGCTTGCTATCAGCCTGGCACCTTAGTTCACATGGTACACTGTGGACTGCATCTCCACGTGACTCTTAGTCACTGGCTTACTCATCATGTTGTGTATATAATTGCTCTATGTAGCTCTCTTAATACAACAACCTTCTTCTCACTTTTGCCCTGTCTCCCACATCCGACACTTGCAGCACCTCCACACCCATTCGCACACCCCTACTACCTACCCAGCACGTCTAAAAGTGCCTGTTCCTGTGTCGAACAGCGCTTACTACGTTGAGGCTGTGTCTCCGCATATGTATATTGTATCGACAACGTACCGAAGTACCCGACTGTATGGCAATGCGCCGTTTGTGGCGTAGCTGAAAGACGTTCCAACCCTACGACGGGAGGGAGGGAGGGGCGGCGAGCGCCGCACCCGCAGCCTGTCGCCGTCCAACCCACCGAAACACCCCATCCACAACGCTAATCTTCATCTGGTTTGGTGGACCCGCTTGGCATTGCAGTCAGGTGTGTAGTGAGTTTGAATGTGCAGGTGGCACCATCCCTTCCACCTAAAACAACACCTCCGGAGACACATACCACCATACCCGCAAGCCCAGCAAAATCATCAGGTTGGGCAATGAGAAAGGCGGGCGGAGTGAAAAGCCGAATGAGGTTAACAGTGTGCAGAAGGTGGACTGGGTGGACATTTCGCCGGGGCCGGCGAGACTCTTAGTTCAATATACGGCGTCAGAGACGAGCATTGGCACGCAAAATTTTGATGCTGCTGTTGCTTGGTTTATAAAGTAAGCTGCTGGGGAAGGTACAAAGTACATACTTCCAAGGTTAGTCAGAGGACGTGCTGAAGTACAATGACTATCTTCCCTGAAAGAGATGATAACATATATATATACACTATGGGCTCTGTAGAACAGCTTCCAAAAGCAACTTTAGAGAGTAACGATAAATCAAAGCTTCACGAGGGCGATGGTTGTTGCCTACGGAACCAAGGCAGAAGTTAGCGTGTGCACAGACCATGGTGCAACATCGAACGTCGTCATCTCGAGATGACTGAGAAGAAAACAGCACCAAGGTCTGACACCAAAAACCATTCTTAAACAAGTAGTTCGTAATCTCGAACGAGGGTAATTGCTCATAGCGGATCACCAAATCAACCAAACGACCTAAAACCCAGGAATTCACCCAACACCATAGCCACCATGGCCAGCAACACAGCCGCCCGGCCATCTCACGACCATACCAACTCTTTCAAATTCTTCGCCCTCCCCCGCGAACTCCGTAACCTAATCTACCACCACTACTGGGCCGCTAACCCCGCACTCCAACCCTCCAGCCCACGCTTCAGCACCACGTGGTTGCACCTTCGCTACGAAGGCCGCTACACCGTCGAGCCGCAGCCAAAGAGTTGGGGCTACGAATCAGGCGTCAACAATACCGCCGAAGAACGTACGTTGCCCTTGGGTTTGGCGGCAAACAAGCAACTCCTGCACGAAGCGCTCGAGCAATTTCACAGTCGCGCAGAGTGGTTTTGGGCCGAGGATGATGTGTGGAGAGAGCAGGCGTGGACGTCGGATTTGCTTGATGTATCTAGCGTGAAGGATGTTACGTTATACGTGGGTGCATTTTCACCGATTTGCACCACGTGTCCGGGTTCGTCGCATTTGCACGGTTGGTGGGGGGATTATGATGCGTGGATTGAATTGACTGAGGCTATGGCGAGGGATTATGAAGCCGGGCATGGTGTACGGCGCTTGTGTGTCGCTGGCTCTACTAGGAGTACGAATGTTGAGGAGGAGCGTGAACATGCGCTGTTGGTGGCGAAGGGTCTTGTATATATGGTGCGCACTGCGAAAGCAGAGTATTTTGAGTTGAGTTTGTGGCATGGCGGCCCGGAGAAGAAGCGTGTGTATGATGTGTTGGGCGAAGGGGACGATATCAGTGTGGTTTTGAAGATCGATGAGAAAGCCGAAGCTGGGCTGACGCTGGAACAGCAGTAACGATTGGGGTTTTTTCGGAGTCTACACATGCTCATCGTGACGGATTCCGCACTTATGGCCTTTCCCTTCTTCGCCGCGGCGTATGCTCTTCATTGCCAGCTTCCCCAATTGTGCCCCTTTCCTTCCTCGTCGCCGCCCGTTCCTCTCTGATTCGTCTTTTCTCGGCTTTCTCCTTCCGCCACTGTTCCCATCTCTGTGCCAACTCACACATCTCAACAGCCGTCCATACCCTTGGAACGGCGCAGTCATCTACGAGAAGCCTCAATTTGCAAGAATCTGTGTCGTTCGCATGATGCCAACAACTTAAAATAGCACCCAAGACCCTATACGAAACGGCTTTGCTTCGATTCCAAACTCCCACTTTTCGACCGGTATACCTGACAATACACCCATCGTGTTCCGCATCATGTTGTCAGCCTGGCACCTCAGTTCACATGGTACACTGTGGACTGCATCTCTCACGTGACTCTTTGTCACTTGATTACTCATCTTGGTTGTGTATATAATCGCTCTCTGTAGCTCTTTCAATACAACAACCTTCTTCCTCTTTTTGCCCTGTCTCCCACATCTGACACATGTGTTCGACCTGGTATACGCAGCGTGGCTCACGGGCGGGGCCTTGACTCGAGATTGTAACTGTAACCTTCGAAGCGCACCTTGTTCATACTCAGCCGCGCTGCACGCATCATACCTGCTATTTCAGTCAATTGTTTACAGTGGTCCGAGCCTTCGCTGCGATACTTGTCGTCGAACTGCGGCTGTCGAAAGTTGTCGAGGTTGCCCACATGCAATACCATTCTGGTAATGCGTCGCATGTCGAGTGCAGCGTCCCAGATTGGATTCATGATACCCCTACTCTCTTTGAATAAATAGCCGTTCCACGTCCACTCTGCGTTTGGACCAAACTGGATTGCTCCTTCAATCAACATGGCCTTGCATGTCAGCAGCCATTTTGGGGCATACGCGCCGTAGGGACTGGATTGGTCTTTCTTCATCGTGTCTGGAAGCCTGTAGCGGGCTCGAAGACGAATGGACTGTTCGGGTGAACGAGTAGAAAAGTCTGGCTCATCAAAAGTCGTAGAGGTATGTGGAGGAGGAAATGTAGCGTACAAATAGCGTCCCGTAAGAAACAATTCATGGTATATCTTGTCTCGAAGCTCGCGTGGAAGCGTAAACAGGATAGAGTTAGGCTGCTCAGAAGGGTGTGTGCTGAGTGGATGCATCTTAGTTGATGTTGCGACAGCTTCTGAGATGGCTTGATTTTGGGAGGAGCAGTGCGACCAAAGAAAGGAGTACCGATGTTGGAGTGCAACAGTATGCGTAGTGAGGTGGGTGAGAGGCTGCAACGTGGTCGTTTGAGAACATGGATGCCTACCGAGATGCGGCGTGGTTGCGGCGATGCCAAGCCATAAACCGCATTGAGGACGGTGTTATATTCGGCAATATCAGTTATGAAAGCGTTCTTTTTTATACTGGTATGAGTTTCCGCAAGAGTCTGGTAGAGCTATTGCACAGTGAAGTGAAGCTAAACTAGTACAAGAGTGCGTACGGGCGTGAAGTTCAAGGCAACCATCCATACCTAAAGCCATTATAATATCAATCTGAAATAATTTTAGTATCTCTAACAAGCTAGGTACTAGTAATATTCATTAGAAATAGTATTAATTCTAGAAAGTAGCCTGAAAAATGTATTTGACCACTTTCCGCTCACTGAAAAGCGCATGTGCCCACTTTCTATCCGCAATAGGTCTTAGACTTAAAGTAAAGAGGGTTAGTTATTAATGTAGTTTATTTATAATCAGATTGTGATTTTTCTAGCTGTCGTAGCACTAAATATGCAAATCCACTTGGAAAGTGGGCATACCCACTTTCCGCTCGCTGAAAAGTGGATGTGCCCACTTTCCACCCGCAAAAGTTATAAAACTCAAAACAAAAGAGTATGTGACAAAGGCAGTTTGCATGTTAGTATATCGTGATAGTTTTTGCTGTAGTTGCATTAAATAATGCGGTTAACTCTGACATCGTGTGACAGTGTTGGAATGGACGATTGGCTGGTACGGCAACGCCACAAAGCTAATTGCAGAAAGAGAGAAGAAACATTTACTGGATAACCATATGTTGTCACGAGATAAAGAGGACAATACAAGTTTGCAATTTGAACGTTGATGAGAGCGCCGAGGCTGTAAACAGTGAACCTATCTCCTAGTCTACGCAGTGTTGTCGTCGGAAGACTCCGCGTTCTCCGCCGTCAGTTTCTGCCTGGATGCAAGCTCCTGCCTTATCCACTCTCGCCCAACTATCTTTCTTCTCGCCGCTTCTTCTTCCTCTTCTTCCGCTCTATTTTTGAGTTCCTGTCGTATCCAATCCCTCCCATACTGCCACTCGGGTCTGTCATCAACTAAAAGCTTCAACTCGCCAGACATCGGGTCGTCTTTTGAGTTGTGGACCCATTCAAACAAGACCCAATAGAATGTTTGTTTACATCTGGGTCTATCGTGGTATACCCCTAGCTCCCACCTCTTGACATGCACACCTGTGAACACGCTCACGAGGTTTTGCATCATGACACCGACCTGATTGCCGCAGTGTGGGTCGTTTGGGTGCCCCTCAAGCCAATCGCTGTATCCCACGAAGCGTATGCTCTCTATATTGCTGAGTCGTGCTGCACACAGGCGATCTGCCAAGTTGCTCAAGTCTGCACGACTATCTCTCCCCGATCGATAACACACTGACTTGTGATTGGAATAATTGGCGAGATTGCTGACGTCCAACTCGAATCTGGTAATGAAGCTCGTGTCAAATAATTTGGTCCATGACCCATCTATGGTCCTAGAAGTAACGACGTGGGCGCCGCGCCATATCCACTCAGCACGACGGATGAACTGCGCAAGGCCCTCGTGAAACGTGGCTTTGCACGTCAGAAGCCACGTAAAATTGTGGCCGCTATCATGGTCGTAGTTGCATGAAGATCCCCGCACGGCAGGCTTACGCATGCTGTAACGTAATTGGCAGTCAGTGAAGACCTCTGGACAGTCTTCGGGGCCAGTGGTAGAAGGTAAAGGAGCTTGTGGAACGAATTGGAGAAATTGCGGGGCCAAAGCATGGTACATGCAACAGTCGATGAGAAGGAGGTTGTGATAGATTTCGTCTCGCATTTCGCGTGGAAGCTTAAGCAAGATAGAATCCGGTTGCACGGATTGGTTTGCGCAGAGAATCTGCATTCGGGTTGACATCGTGGAAGGTTCCGAGCTGCGCAGGTGTGGAGTATATAAGAGAATTCTGGTGGGAATGCAGTTCTCCAGGGCAGGACGGGGTTTGAAATTATATAAGAGGGACAAAAGGACGCGCGTACTTAACGCGAAGACGGAGGCCTACTCAGGCTGCAACTTGAATGTCCAAGAACGTGGAAGCCTAGCGAGTTGCGGCGTAGTTTCAGGATATCCACCACTTCGTCATGGGCGAATTGATGTTGATCTGAGCGAACATCCGGCAGAATGTTGTTGTCAACTAGCATGTTCTCGCCATGCATTATGCGTAGACATGGGATAGGCTGACCTGCTGTACTTGCACCAACTCCTGCAATCACGATCATACAGGAAAGAGCAATGGAACGTAGTAAGCCCCGATACTCTGCCCAGAGCGTACTTGGTTCATGATTTGTTGCTGAACCGAAGCGAATCGGAGGATTGGCAGGGACAGTGCACCACAACCCTAACCTAATAGCAAAATAACGACTGAGAGCACAATGAACGACGGTAATTCGAAGACGTCTCTAAGCTGCCGAACCCTTGTCGTGATGCAGGTGAAGACGCTGGCCTGCTGTTCTGTTTTTCGCCAGGGTCTCAGGGTGCCTTCCCAACTCGACGTGACTGCCTCTCTTGCAACAATATGACGATAATAGCCTCACGCTATTTACACCTTCCAAAAGACGACAATATGATGGCAATAGCACCACCCACGCACAATGGAGGGCATGGCCTGCCTTCCAACTTTTGCACTCCTCACCACCGCCTCGTTGGCATCACCTTTAGCACCGTCTATTACACAGCGTCCGATATCCTCGCAAACAGCTACTCCAAATACAGTGAACATGACAGCACCCCCTACCAAGAACACATCTTCCGCAACCGCCAGCAAACCAGAAACGGCGAAGCAATGGCTGCAGCGACGGCTACGAAAGCTGCCTTCAATCCAGCCGGACAGCGATGGAAATGACTGTGGTTTGCGCGAAGGTATCTCAATGAAGCGGCCACGCACAGCACCGTCCAGTGGAATGGCAACGGAGACGAGCAAGGTACCGCCAGTTCCATCAATTCCAATCCGAATCCAACGGCCATTGGGCGCTTCCGCGATGCAACCTCCTCGTCCACCCAGGCCCGACTCGGGTGTCATACGGGATGTCAATGCATGGCTCGATGCCAGTGTGAACACGCCCTCCCCTCCCCTCATGGGAGGAGTGTCTTACTGGAAGTCAGCTACTGTTGCCAATGCGAAAGATACCGCGGGAATGCAGCATGCCATCCCAATTGTGCCAGGAACAGGAATTGACAGGCCATCAACATCCCACAGTCACCACGTGAAGTCGTTTCGGCGGCGTGCAATCAAGATACACGTCCAGATGCCACTGCTCGCACGCAATCGATCTCAGCGGACGGCTGCTCGCAAGCAGACGAACAGGCGTTCAAACTCAATGCCCATGTTTGCCATTCCCTACGAAGCCACAAAGCAAGCTACTCCACCCACGATCATGACGCGCAGACGATCCTTTCTGGCTCCGACCGTACGCACTGTGTCGACGAAGGGACCCACGACTCCTAAAACGGCCTACGAACCCCGATCTGAGCAGTCACGCTTCCGATATGGCAGCCCAGAAAGCGCAAGAACCAGCGAGGCGGAAGGAAGCATGGAGCGCTGCATGCACGCACTCTTTGGAAGGAGTAACAGGAGCGCGGATGGTACCCGGCCATCAACAGCAGCCGCTCACGTTACTCGGGAAAACTCAATGGGCGACGTGTCCGATGCTCCGACTTACTTCTCTGGACCGCCTCCACCTTCGTACCGCTCCCGACCTGCGTCCGTCCTGACCACTTCTTCCTTCGGATGTGTCGATGGCATGAACCCAGCGCAACGGCAGATCAGCCAGCAGCGGGCGGCAGAGCAACGGGGCGTGAAGGGAAAGCTGAAGAGGTTCGCCCAGAGCTTCGCGACTTGAGGAACGACGAGGACGGTGAAAAAGAGGCAAATAGACGAACGAGGATGATGCAACGAAGTCAACGAAATAACATGAGAACATGGTTACAAAGTATGCTGATCCACTACAAACAGCAAACATCACCCGCTAAACTTCTCAGACTGGGTGCGACACATGGTGGTATGGAAGCAATGGGATATCTTGATGGCAGTTCGGCGATGATGATGCGCAAGGAATGATTAACTTGGACTGTGTGGCTGAAAGTGACGGTGAGAGGAGAACATGCAGAGACATATCTAGACTAGGCAGCGCAATGGAGCAGCTTGTCGAGATGTCTTGTATCATGTGTGATGTGGTGGGTGGAGAGCGGAAGAGCGGAAGAGCGGGTGTGACGTTTTCGGACCGCGGTCAATCGGCTGCAGCTCGGGGCTCACCGCCTGCACGATTTAGCTCTGGCTGGGCTTGGCCTCCACCACGTCCACCTCATGTCATTGGATCCAGCGTGGCACACACTGTACCACCGCCCATCGCTCCCACACGCGCAATTGAGCCCCATGGCCGCCCGCTGAAGCCGCTGCCAGCGCAACGAGAGCAGTGATAGCACGGGCAGCTCGCCGCCCTCAAATCACGACTCGTTGCCCCCCAGCGGAACCTGCAGACTCGACAGCCAACAGCAGTCCGCACCCGCACACGCACACGCACACACGGCCAAAAGTAAGCATGGCTTCTGCCGACGACGCCCAATCGCGCCCGAAGCGGCCGACGCCCATGCAGAGACAGTCGTCGTCGCAGTCGCACGTCTCGCAGTCGCCATCCGAGGGCCACCCGCGACCGGCCCAGCACAAGGCACATCGCCATGTCGTCAGCGCGCGCGTGCAGAGGAACGCTTCCTTTGGCAAGAACCTGAACAAGCTCAACAAGGCCGCCCAGCAGGTGCAGCAGGCGCAGCAGGCCGCCGACAAGGAGGCGCGACACCACCGCCGCTCCGGCTCTGGCAACTCCGTGTCCGCTCCCAGCAGCCCCCGCCCGAGCTTCAAGCGCAATGCCTCGTCCGGCGGCATTGTGAGGGCAAACCACCAGGCACACCTGCAGGCGAACCTGCGCAAGAACCACTCGAGCGGCCACCTCGCGCGCCAGGGACAGACCAAGCCGTCGAAGAAGGCACTCGCACACCCGCGGTCCCGCCCAACTTCGCCCGAGGCTCACCCTGCCGTCCACTTTGACGTGGCTAGCGACGACGAAGAAGGAGGCGGCGACGACGGCTGGACGGAGGAGAGCGCGTCGCAATCACCCACCACGACGCGCTCCAACACGCGCTCCAACTCGGTCATACTCGACGCCCAGCACAAGCTCGCAGAGAGAAACATGGAGAGCAACCGCGGCGAGCCATCGCAGGCCGGCGCCGCTCGCCAGCCCCCAGCACAAACAGCACAAACACTACCAGACCGGACGCGCCACGCACCCCCGGCCAACGGTGGAGGCACCCACCACTCGCGCCCACCCGACGCCGACATGATCACGTCACGCCTCCTCCAGCGCAGCGCCTCTCACACGGTCCCTCCCCAGACCACAGCAATCGAAGCCACAGTGGAATCTTCCAAGACCCGTCATACTGTTTTGAGTCACAGTGCTGGCTCTACGCTGGTAGACACTCCCGGCAGGGATCTGGTGTCGCGCTTCATGGATGGCGATGGTTCAGCTGGCACACCCCACGACGGTGGCTACATGACTGCACGCAAGTCGGCCAGGCCCGGAAGCGGCGACCTCGACCCGAGCAAGCGCAACAAGTCGATGCCGAATGTCGGCGGCGCAGACACCCCAAACAGGACACCCTCGCGCTCCGGTGCGACCACACCCACCAACCTGCCGCCGTCGCGAACACAGCAGAAACTGATGCTCCAACGCGCTTCGTCCAACATCGAGCCACAGAAGCTAGTACCAGTCACGCTCCCGCGCACCGGCGGTCCCACGTTCCTCCAGTCCGGCATACACTACAACGCGAACGGAGAAGGGCGCCTGGACCCGCGCCTGCAGCAGCAGTTCAACCACGTTGAAGTCGAGTACAATGTCGTGCGACGATATCGGAACCCTCTTGCGGACTCTATTATTCGCATCCAGCAGATCCCTGGCGTGTCGCGTAAGACGCGCATTCCACGGACGGGAAGTGCAAACGGGACCACGACTCCAAGCACGCACGGGGCCAGCAGCCTGAGCACGAGTTTCAACGAGGCGGGGATCGAAACGGATGGGGCAAGTTCGCGGAGGTCGGCGCGAGTCAGCTTCGACAACGAGCACGGCCGGCCGCGGAGCAGGCGCGACGATGGCGATGTCGAGGGCCGCCAGAGTTTCGAAAGCGATTCCGGACGCAGTGGAAGCGAGGCTGAGGACATCTGCCGGCGACTGTGGGAGAGCGCCGAGATCATCGAGGCGGATTGAGACCCCTATTGCCACCATTGTATACTCACCTACCTTCTCGCAATGACGCTGGCGGTCGACAACCTGTAAACATTATTTGAACTACTAGAGGTACGTGCTTGCTCTGCCTCCTATGACGGTATTTGGAAAGGGCCTATCACTGGTGCTGGAGCACGGTCGCTACTCCACAGGGGCTTTAGCCTGGCCATGCTCCCTAGCCGCACACGGGGTACAGATACGAGGCGCCGGCGGGACGCTCACGATGTGTCGAGCAACCACTGACTTTGCGCGCAGCAGTAAGTTGCAGCTTATGTGGTGCTCGTCGGATAGCTGGCACGACGGCCGCTTGGCCCAATTTCAGACACTGGTAGGCGTTGCGCGCCTGTCGCATCTCGTTTTGCGAAATCGCACACAATTTGGCAACGACCGAGTGTGCGGTCGGAAACCGAATATTGACTGAGGGCAAGGCTTGGAAGTCATTTGGGCGGACGGAGGATTTTAGTTGCTCGAGTGGTTGTGCCTCGTTCGTCACTGGGCTGGGGCGGCGGTTGCAAGAAATGAGCAGCAATAATAGTAGCCTGGGGGCCAATCATAGCGGCAAGGCTTGGCTGTAGTCAATGGTAATTTCATTTCTCAGGCCTGACCAACATGCTGTGTTTTTGTGTGTCATCGCAGCTGATCCGTAGGAAGGTGAAGAGTTCTACACAGCCAAGACACGAGGTTTTCGCTCGTCCTGCATGCTTGCGTGCTACTGCGCGTGACGGGGCACTTCACTGGATGCATGCGCTGTTGAGCTCAACGTAGTGAGCAACTACTCCACAAGGTAGAAAAGTCTTTACAATTTCTGTACTCTAGACACCTTGGACGCCGCATCGTCGGCATTGTCGCAGGCCCAACGCTCTACCTGCTACTCGCTCAGTGGCTGAGACTCACGCTGTAAGACGCCAATGCGCTGTAACGCCCACCACGTTGCTACCGCGCCGTGGGCGAAAGTCTTGCACGTCGAACCAAGTCCTTCTCGTGCGACTTTGCGTGCGACACGCGACGGGGCACGAATACAACGTGTGCGCATGAGCTGGCTCCAGTCACGTTTCTGCATCTCGAAGTCGACATGTACCTGGCCGACGGCGCCAGCGCAACGCCATTTGCTGCGCCGGTTTCACGGTCCCCGAGCGCGGGCTGTGACGTGCTATCTTTGGGGACGGAAGTTTGGTTGTCGTTAGGGCAGGTGTAGAGTGCATTCTGGGTCGGCCTGGAGATGCGGATGCGTGGGTGGATGACCTCAAGCTCGAGAGCCGTACCATGCAGCCGTTGAAGTTGACTGCAGAGTGGGTCCGGGAATCTTGCCAGGCACTGTGCAGAGACTTGCCGTGCAGGCGATCCCGTCTGGCTTGGCAGGCACCGGGGCAACGCTAGCCAGTCGCTCGTTGCAGTAGCGCGCTGTGGTGGGCCGAAATTGCGCCAGGACCAGGGAAATTGCGCCTCATAAGACAGGCAAGAGCCCCCGAGGGCCCACCCGCCGCTGTTTCCCTTCAAAATCGCTCTCGCACGTCCAGCCTCGTCGCTCTCTTAAGCACGTCCATCGCCCTCAGTCAGAGCCTCTGCTCATCACGTTCATTGCTAGCATCAAAACACGCTCTCTCGGCTCCAAACAACATTCACTGCTACCGCATAACAACCTCGCCCGCGCGCACACTACCCTCGTCCACACGAAACTCAGCACCTGTCTCAGGCACTCATTATCCTGTCGCACGCCTGGCCTTAGCTCAATTAACTACTACACTCACCACTTGACTCGTCAGTCATATCTGCGCCGTCGCAACACTCGCACAACAACAAACACACCGTCGCATTCCCTCACCAACAACAACACCGTCAAGATGCGCTCCTTCCAGCAGATCGTCGTCTTCCTCTTCGCGCTCCTCGTCTGCGCGCTCGCACAGTCCGACACTGATATCTACGACTCTACCGTCTACATCACCTCGACCGTCTACCGCGTCAACACCGTTACCATGTCCGGCGCCTCGCCCTCTGGCACAGTCGCAAACCACACCTCGACCATCCACCCCAGCCAATCGCTGCGCGCAAGCGTCACCAGCTTCAAGGGCAACGGCACTGCGGTTCTTCCTACTGGTAGCGGTGCGAAGCCAAGCCCAACGCAGTTCACGGGCGCCGCGTCGTCGCTCAACATCAATGCGTACGTCGCAGCGCTCGCTGCTGGCGTCGGCTACCTCGTCATGTGAGAGGCGCTCTGAGATCCGCATTCAAGCCTGCACGCATCATCGACTGGTGCATGTCTTTGATTCAACGCCCAGCGCAGGCACACTGCGCTTCCGAGCTGCTTTTTCACGCTATCTATCACGAGGATGTCCGTTAACGTCTTATCATACCCCCCCTTCTTCTTCGACCTTCGATTTAGCACTTTTGAATTACCACTACCACTACTGTTACTGCCCCCTTCTTCGCTTTGCTTCGACAGCTTGCTCGAATGTTTGTTAGTCCGGATACTACCCTTGTAATCACATTTCCTTCCGTTGTCTGAGACGATTGACGATCTGTGGGGTGCATTGGGCTGGGCGATTTGGTTCTTGTTTTTCATCTTTGTTGGTGCGTCGCTTGACGGCGCCGACCCATATCATACCCCCCTTTTTTTGTCGCGCGCGCAATGGAGCGGCTCTGCGGACATACTTTTACGTTACGGGAGGCATGGATACGTCAAATGTGCCTGAGGCACTTTCCTCCCCCCCCCCCCCTTTTTCCCTTCCGCGCCGTTTGTCTCGTGACGATGGCTGCGTTCTTCTCTGGTGGAGCTGGAGTTTGGAGATACCCCCTTTTTTGCACTTTTGTATTTACCGTTGGTGGAGGTGGATTTGTTTGGTGGTGGATGTGGATGATGCGGAGCGCATGAAGATTGATGGCCAGCATACACTGCGAGGGTTTCAGATCGCAGTGCGACTTACTTGAACTGGTGGGCCCGGGACGGGGCTGTGTCAATGCAATATTATCGATGAACATGCTGTTTGTTATGCGCTTCTTGAACATGTGACCACATTTCTCTCCACTCCCATGGTCATGTCCGATTTGACCGCCCATGACACCCGACGACCTTTTGAAATCTTACCTCGGCACTCCCAAATTCCAACCTCCTCTTGGCACACATCACGTTCCCATTCCCCATCACTCCTAGCCTCCGCAGCCACATCCGCTTTCTAGATCCTCTAATTGCGATCGTCATGACCACCCGTTTCCGCACCTCAATCCAATACATTGTTCCCGCAAAATTCAAATGCCGAGGTCCCGCGACATCTACCGTGCGGCATAGTCACGGCGCATGTAGTTTGGTTCAGGTTACTGGTCTGGAAGGGTGGGCGAACCGTGGGTGGGATCGGGGCTAGGTGGGTGGGTGTTGCATGTGGAGTTTGGGACTGAACCGTACTTATGGTGAGGTGACGTGATGTGTCTGCTTAGCTTTGTTACCATCTGGAGACGTTTTGACTTGCGTGGCTGATTTTGGGCCCGGAATGTTGTGCGAATTTGCAGTTGCTGGTTTAATTCGCCACAACGAATGCATCGGCTACGGTACACTTCCAGCTTTGGCAGTTGCCACAATGCATCGTCTTAACTTTTAGAATACTATGTTAGCTCATGTTTAGCACGTTACATCAGATGGAAAATTTTGACACACAATGTGTTGGCTGCATTTCTGAGACAAAACATCTCTAACTTTTTGGCCTCGTACGAGGTGAAGAAGTTGACGCGATGCGTCGTCTCAATTGTTCTGCTCGAATATTCGACGTCAACTGCTAACTCTACTGAGCTGCTCAACCTAGACACGTAGCCTGTGGACTGAATTGTAGTTGCTGGTAGCTTCTGTTTGGAGTTGGATTTGGGGCGATGGCATCGTGTTGAGGTTTGGGACGATGTGTTGCGCTTGGCTTTGGCGTGAAGCATCGTGCTGACTTTTGACGAAGCAGCACCTTGACTTTTACTTCGCGCTAGGTATTATGTGGGATAGATGCTGTAGGCAAGTCTTTAACTTCTGAGGCACTACTGTTATTATTATTATTTGTTGTTTTCAAAGCTTGTTCTTCGAGATTGTCGTTCTGCTCTTTACAGTAAGCCAAGAACTAAGTTCAATCCTACTACCTCTACTTCTTCCTTCCCACCTCCCCACCTCCCCACCTCCCCACTTCCATCGCCCCCTCCCTCCCACCACACCAGCACGCCTCCCTACCCTCCCATCTCCACATCCCTCCACGTCTCCCTCTCAGCAGGATAACACCCATCGCACTCCTCCCTTCCACAAACCTCCCTCTTCAACACCCACCCCTCAGGCAACAAATTCGCCAAATCCCTCTCCGGCGGCGGATCAGGCGCCTTAACCCTCAGCCTGCGTTTATACGTCACCAATTTCCCCTTCCCCTCCACCCACTTAAAAAGCACCCAAAGATTCGTGCGCGGCATGTTTATAATGCCGAATTCCCGGCTTGATATATGCACATCGGCGAACGCAAGACGTAAATTCCGAAACATATTCCCCGTCTGCCCCCTACACACCTCCCCCATCCCGCTCCCCCCGTGGAAATCATAACTATGGCCCACGCACCTCAACCTGCTTAACTCTATCTTGCTTTCCCTCAACGCCCTCGCTAGAATCGCAACATCCGCACGACTATCCGTGCCCCAAAGTACAGCAGGTGATTCCCAGTATGCCAGATTCTCAACATAGAGATCCATGCACGAGATAAGAGTGGCGTCGATGGGGAGACGAGTTGTCCAGTGCCGTTTAGGGCGGTACTTTACGCGCGTAGTGTCTTCGTGGACTAGTATGTGGAGGGCTGTGGCGCTCCACTCCGCATTCCTCACAAACTGCGCCAGTGCTTCGAGCATTACGGTTTTGCTCGTCAAGAGCCAGGACTGATCGGTGGCGTAGTCGGAAAACGTGGAGTAAGCGGGAGATGTGGTGTCCGGGAGCCGGTAGCGTAGGTGCATGTCGCGCATGGTGTTGGGGATGGGGTATGTGGGGATGGGAGTGGATGAAGGTGGCTGAGGGGGGAAAGGGTGCTGGATGAAGCGGTGCGTGAGGAAGACGTGGTGGTAGATTGTTTCGCGGAGTTCGAGGGGGAGGGCGAAGAATGGGGAGGGTTGCTGTTGGGTGGGTTGGTTGGATGCTGGCATTGCGAGTGGTGACATTTCTTTTGGTAATGCTCATGTGTAGAGATGGAGAGTGGTGCGATGCTGGCTAGGTTTTGTTGTGGAGGCCTGCACCGTTTGTTCGATTTGTACTCTTGTTGAAGCGGATTGCGGTGCGTTATGCGAAGTCGTTGCGATGGGTACCTAGCCTGCCTGCGGCAGCCTGGCGCGAGTCATTGCAGGAAGCGAATTGCGGGGCATCATGCGAAGTCGTTGCGATAGTAGACTCCCATCGTCGGTTGTTTGATAGTTGCAATAGTAGACTGCTGGCGTGAGTCGCATAAATAGTAGACTGCCAGCGTCAGTCAACCTGCGTCAGTCTCACTCAGGCGCCACACTCATTAATTTTCGCGATCAACCAGGCTTCTTCGCAAACTCTTTATTAGACTTCTTCTAGTAACTCTCATCTATCATAATGTGCTTATGCGAAGCAGTTGTGATGATAGCTTGCCTGGGTCAGTCGTAATGGTGGCTGCTTGCCTGCGTTAGTTACCTGGGTATAATAGCAGACTGCCGGCGATAGATGACTGCCAGCGTCAGCGTACAAGTCAGTGCAGCCTTGCGCCACTTCCCTTACTCCCCACGATCAACCAGGGCTATTCGCTCCCTCTCAACCAGCCTCCCTTTAACCCGTAAATCTATTACTTATACTAATCCGCTTATGCGAAGTTTTCATGCTAGTAGCCTACCTGCGTCAGTCGTTGCAATAGTAGACTGCCGACGTCAGTCGCGATAATTCAGCACAAGGATGTTTGCAGCCTTGCGCCACACTCCCGTGACGACTCAACAAATCTCCATCAACCTTCCTCTCGCAAGTTAAATCGTTCATCTAGACCGATTCGCTTATGTAAAGTGTTGCTATAGTTACCTCCCTCCGTTAGTTGTGATACTAGTAGTAGACGGTCGGTGCCAGTCGCGATATCGATAGTCGACTGCCAGCGACAGCCAAGCGCGTGCAAGTTTTGGGCCACAAGACCACTCAACAAGTCTCCACCAACTTTCCTCTCACAAGTCAAATCCATCATCTAGACTAAACCGCCCACCCTGCCGTCCTTGGTTTCCACTTCACGCGGTAAACGCAACAATCCAAACAGGAACGTGCGTTCAATTTTCCGTGCAGTGATTATTCCCATACTTGCCTTGTAGTCATGATTCCCATACTTGCCGTGCAGTCATTAACTCGGCCCAAAAAAAAACGCTACAATGCTAGGTTGAATACTCTTGAAAAATCACACCCCACACACACACCTATCCGCTTAGATCAACACAATCTCCTCCGTCAAATCGCCCAACAGTAGCGCCTCCCCATTCATCAACCCATGCACATACACCTCCCCCAAAAACTCATACTTCCCCCCCTCCACCGGCCTGAGCACATACGGCACCTGCCCGCCCCTCAGCACAGCGATGACATCCCCCGCTCCCATCCCGTCCTGCATCACACATATATACCCCTTACTCGTGACGCCAAACCCCTGCCCGGCGCTTGTGTCATCGATGGATTTCTCGAACAGGACTGCGAGCGCGCGTTCCTCGGTGCTGAGCGCCGTTTCCGGAGACGAGACATGTGTCCACCAAGCGTTGTAGTCGCGGTCGTGGAAAGTCGTTAGTTCTTCGCGGTTTTCGTTGAGGTTGAATGTGAGGGATCGGCGCAGGGCGTCGGTTATGCCGTCTTTCGTTTTGTAGATGGTGTTTCCTGTTTGGAGGATGGTATGCTCGACGTGTGCCCAGTGTTTTGCGTCCCAGTATTGCAGGTGTATGAGTGGGGGGTCGGAGGCGAGGGGGACGATTTCGTCGATGATCATGCCTCGTGTGGTTAGTTCGGCGTGATTTGCGTCGAGAGACACTTCGGCTGCAAACACGCCGCAGGCGGACGAGGATGATTGTGTCTCTCGGTCTGTCGACAGGAGCACGCTTGAGCGTGGGCCGCCCCAGTGGATACCGGACCAGTCGGTAACCCAGCTGGGTAGCTGCTCGTCCTGGTAGCCCTTGTCGATGCGTACGCTGCTGAGGATGTCGAGTAGTTTCTCGTGCTCGATGATTTTCACCGTCGTCATGGTGTAGAGATCCTTGACGCTTGTTGTGGGTGAATAGTCGACGTGTATATTGAGCGCGTCGCGGTCATTTGCTAAGTTCAATAGCGCCGAAATCTTGTCTTTCGGGTTGCTATTGCCTAATTGGTTACAGTAATACAGGAGTGCTGTCATCGAGAACCGCTTGCAGTCATCTTGGTAGCCACTGCGCAAGAACATCAGCTTCATGAGACAATCGATCGCATGTTGGCCTCGAATGTCATCATCACCATCTCCAGTGACGTGCTTCCTCGGAAGCCTTGAGTCATAGCAAGCGCCGATTATGATCCATAGGTTTGGCCACTCCCACAGGATACAATCGCCACAGACCAGGATGATGTTTTTGTTTACGAGAAACTCTTGAAGAATCCACACTCTTGTAGGCCAGGGGCGACGAATAAGCTGCCGTAACGCGTACCAGCTCGAGTCGTCTTCCGATGGAAGACCCAGCTCACCAAGGTCGTACCCGGGCGGGAATCTGTATTGGCCCTCTAGATGATCATCCTGATCGCTAATAAAGTCCCAAAGCCTTTTCACGAGGGCTATTCCCTGATCTGAGTTGTCTGCTTTGGGTCCCATATACGTGACTACCAGTGCAGCCGTGGTGAAGATATTTGTCATCATGGGAACTTGAACAGTCTTCTCCTGCGTGTTGCTCTGGTCAATACAAAGGGCATCCACCCACAAATGTACCGTGTCGTCTTTCCAGAAGTCGGTTCCTCCAGGTAGCGTGTGATTATTATCGTGCAGCATCCGGATAACGTCCCTCAACGCAAAATGCAACGATTCCGTTATACCAACGTTTCCATTGGCAAGATCGACGAAGTGTTTGGTGGTGGGATCTCCCCACACGTATGAGATGGCGACATATGGAGGCGCCGAGTCTGTGTCTGTCTCGATCAATGAGAATGAATTCTCGTTTCCACTAATGTCGACCCGCAGTAGACGGATCGACTTTGCATCAGTCAAATTCTGATACTGGTAGCTGCCCGTGTTCTGCGTGTCTTGTCAGAGACTGGTGGATGTTTCATGCTCGGGGCATACAACGGAAACAGGGCCATCGCTTTCAATCTCAGGCAGTGCCTCTGCAAGCGACCCTGTGTTGAACAGCGCATCAGAGTCGTCGCCAGGCACGGATGTCGTGGCAGACCCTATTGCAGCTGTGGTTGCAGCTTCAGACGACATCGACATTGTGAGATCAGATCGGGCTGGAATAGACCCAGCAGCTTCAGATAACATCGCGGACAGGAATAATGTGTCTTTGAAAATGACAAGACGTTAGCAGAACAGTGAAAGGCAACCATGGCTAGCGACCGAGAAGGCTGAGACAGTAAGCAACGAGGCTGAGCCACGTGCAAAGTTGTTGAGGCGGTGCAGTCGTTAGTCTGGTGTTACAACGCCTCATCCCCGCTTATTCTTCCAACCAATCAGCTCCCCTCAGTTCGACTCATCGTGACTTCCCAGCTTGGCATCGCGCATTCCCCATTAACTCCCGTTTAGGCCATGTCAACTGTCGCAGCTCGGGAACTATATTACACCCTCCTTGCGCCCTACCACATCCGCACAGAACATCGAACAACAATGGTGCGCAAAGCCAAAGACGCCGCTCAGGCGGTAGAAGAACACCCAGGTAGCACATACATTACAGTCACAGCGCAGCAGTCGCGATATGCACTTGATGCTGTGGACGCACCTGCATCGAAAGAAGTAAGTTTGTGACATCACTCACTCCAACGACGTCGCTAAACATTTCAAGATCATGGTCAAAGACCTCTCCATATCAGTCTCGAACCGAGAACTGCTTTCCCGTACAAAACTCCACTTGGTTGAAGCGCGGCACTATGTGCTAGTCGGCCGGAATGGCACTGGCAAGTCCACCCTACTCAAAGCCATGGGTAACGGGTTAGTTCCCGGGATTCCGTGGAGTACGAGGATCCTGCTGTTGGGACAGACAAGAGAAGCTGAGGTGGAGGATGAGATGGCGAAACTCGCTCTCAAAGATGAGACGGTGTTGCAGCATGTTGTGAGGAGTGATCGTGTCCGCGAACGGTATACGCGGGAAGCGAAGATCCTGGGCGATGCGATTGAGAACTCAACTGATCCTATGGCGCCGGTGAGAGCATACAGGAGGATTTCTCACGATCGATTGGCGCTGCAGCTGAAAGAGGGACATCGCATTGCAGAGCGGAGAAGCGGTGCAAGAGGGAAGACAGCCAGAAAGGAGCTGATCAAGCTTGAAGAGCGCTTCGAAGAGTCGAAGATACGATTGGAGGAGACTGAGAGCGAGGTTGATCCGGTCAAGCTCAGCGAAGAGACTCAAGCAACGGCCGACATGCTCTCTTCTGTCCAGGCCTCCTTGGAGCTGATGGACGCCGCAGAAGCCGAAGCAAAAGCCCGCATCGTCCTCCTCGGCCTCGGCTTCAAAGACGACCGCATCGACAAGCCCGTGACTGAGCTGTCTGGAGGCTGGCGCACACGCTGTGACCTCGCCTGCGCCCTCACCCAATACGCCGATATTCTGCTCCTCGACGAGCCCACAAATTTCCTCGACCTACCGTCCATAATTTGGCTACAGGACTACATCTGCACGCTCAAGAACACCACAGTACTCATCACAACACACGACCGCGACTTTGGCGACGCCGTGGCCGAAGAACTGCTTGTCCTGCGCAACCAAGTCCTCGAGACTTTCCGGGGTAACTTGAGCCTCTACGAGAGAGAAAGGTGGAAGAAAGCAAAGTGGATGACCAAGATGAAGGATGCACAAGACAAGCAAAAGAAACACATCGAGAAGACAATCGCGGGAAACATCAAAGCCGCACGCGATAAAGGTGATGACAAGAAACTCAAACAGGCCGCATCCCGCAAGAAAAAACTCGACGAGCGCATGGGCATACAAGTCGGCCTCAAGGGTGGGAGGTTCAAGCTCAACCGTGATCTGGGAGGCTACCATTTGACGAACCGCGCTGAGATCGAAGTCCCGGATTTCGATCCGCCGACGCAGTTGACATTTCCGAATCAGCCACCGGATCTGAGGTTCCCTGGCGCCCTGGTGAATCTGGAAAAAGTGGGCTTTGCGTATCCGGGACGGAAGAAGGTGCCGATTTTGACTGATGTCGATTTGACAATTCATCCTGGTTGTAGGATTGGGCTGGCTGGATTGAATGGGTCAGGGAAGACGACATTGGTGTCACTCATCATAGGAGCTGGAGACGAAGGAGGATTGACACCCACATCAGGGACCATTACGCGGCATGCGAGGGCGAAGATCGGGCGCTTCTCGCAGCAGACTGTGGAGGAGATCTCGGCGATCGCGTCTTCGAACCCGCAGCTGACCGCACTGAGACATGTGATGGACGTTGGTGGGCACGAGATGCAGGAGAAAGACGCGCGAGGACTGCTAGGTGGGTTGGGGTTGCACGGCCAGACGGTGTCGGATGTTCCACTCAACCTGTTGTCGGGCGGTCAGATGGTCAGAGTTGCTCTGGCGAAGTTGCTCTGGCCACCGCCGCAGCTCTTGATCTTGGACGAGGTGACGACGCATCTCGACTCCAACACGATTATAAGTCTGGTGGTTGCGCTGAAAGAGTACGATGGCGCGCTGTTAGTCGTAACTCACGACCGGTTCTTCATGAGGTATGTTCACCCATTGATCATCTGGCGTCCATTCGCGGAGCTTCGCCCCGAGCCGCATGCTCAAGATAGCTTTTCTTCGTTCGCTACACTAGTATGAGACTAATCAGACCCAGGACGGTGGTCGAGGGAGAATCAGCATATAAGCTAGCGCCAGGGGTTCGCGACGAAGATGAGGCTGGAGAAAGCAGCGACTCGGAGGGCGAGGAGACAGGGGTAGCTCCGGGAACCGTTTTTCGCTTGGTCAAGGGGCAGGTTAGGAAGCTGGAGGGCGGTATGGAGCAGTACGCGGAGATTGCGGCCCGATCTGCAGCGAAAATCGGAAAGGCGAAGTTGGCAGCGTGATTGGAGATGGAAAGATGTGTAAGATATGGATGTGCGGTTGATAAGCTGAGGACGAAGACGCGTTGATGTTGCTGGCCATGGGAATTGAAGTCTGACAGAAGCTCGGGCTAGCGTTCCCGCACACGGGTGTGCATCGACACATGGCGACACGTGCATTGCACATCATCGACGCTCCTGAGCTCTAGGCCTGGAGTTAGGGGCAGCTTTTGGCGCCAAGCGGGCCTCAAGTAATATTGTTAACCGTGTCACTCCTTTTTGCCTGAGGCCAATTGCACGTCCGCTCATTTGGTGTGTCTGGTTGCATGACATGTCACTCTCTTTTTGTCCAGCATCCATCTCCGCCAGCATTATGCGGTGGTCTGCATGAACTCGCTATTGACAGCCGGAGTGTTTCGAAACGGAGCTCGAGCGCGTTTCAACAGCCACCATGGGCGAAGCCGAGAGCTCGACGCCCCGCTCCACCACGGAACCGCCGCAGTTGAAGGCCGCAAAGGACAAGAGCTGCCCTTTCTGCGGACAGGCATTCACCTCGTCGAGCTTGGGACGGCATCTCGACCTGTACATACGACCGAAGAATCCGAAGACGGCAGACGGCATACACATTGTGGAGGAGATCAAGAAGCTGCGAGGCGGCATCACACGCCGACAGGCAAAGGGCAGCGTGTCGCTACCTGGTAAAAATGAGAGCGGGACCAGCACGCCGGTGCACAACAAGCAGAGCATCGCCAGCGAGGACTCGTCGACGCTGGTGCAGAGCCCCGAGGGTGACGATGACGAGGAGCTGCACGTGAGCAAGTCGAGGACGGCGTTCAAGGATGTGAGCTGGGGCAACGGGAAGCGGCATGCGTCGAGGGCGCTAGGCGTGAAAACACCAGACGTGCGGCGAGACGCGTCGCGGCAGGTGCAGAAGGCAGGAGCGGACCAGCGCTTCAAGACGAACGAGGAGGTGGAGATAGCAAGCGCGACCGAGATGGCGCTGCGGGAGCTGCTCAAGAGCGTGCGCGAGGCCAAGTGCGTACATGGTGCCTTCCCCTTCGATCGTGTCACTAACACAAGACAGCACCAAGGCCTCCGGCTCGAGCCTCTTCGACTTCGACCCCTACGCGCTCAACTTCCCCTCGCTGTGCCTGCACGTGCTGCCCGCGCCCTCGACCCTCTTCTCCCCCACGCCCTTTCCCACGGCCGACTCGTGGTCCATCACCCCGCCCGGCCAGAAGCAGCTCGATGCGCTGAACAAGCAGGTGCGGGAGAGGCTGCTGGCCCAGCAGCGGCAGCGGCAGATCAACCAGGTCTACCCGTCTGGGGCGCACTCGAACGCGTCCTCGGCTGCCAATTCACCGCTACCCACACCGCCCCTCTTCGATCCCGACCCACAGAAGCTGTTCTGCCACATTGCCGATGCATACAACCACTGGACGCACCAGAGCGAGCGCACGCGGCAGGAGTACTGGCAGGTCGAGATCCTGCGGGGCTATGCCCGTGCTGATGACCGCTGCCGTGAAGCCGAGGTGCAGCTTGAGAATGCGCGCAGGGAGATTGACTACCTCAAGGCGAATCGCTGGACATCGGGTGCATCCGACGCCTCGCCTATCGTCATCAATCTGGGCTCCAACACCACCAAGGAGCTTGGAAAACACGGCATGGACTTCCGCAACTGGGACTACGACCGCCTGATTGAGAAGTGGAGGGGCGTCATACGCGAGACCAAAGCTACCGCGTCTGGTATGGCCGCCCAGAGGCCTCTGCCCGGCCCTCCAAGCACCAGAAGCTGTTCCATGGCCAGTCTGCCACCCCATGCCTTTGCTACAGTCAATCACACTAGACAGGGTAGTCCAGTGAAGGTTGAGACCGCACCCTTTACTGCCCCACCAACTGTCGTCGATGAGCCTGGCAGCGACCAGCTCGACGCAGAGGGCGACGACGATGAAGATATCGATCTTGATCAACACACCCCACCCGAAGATCATTCCATGATCGAACACCAGCCGGAATCTATACGCCCTCAGCACCAGCAACAACACATGATGGCTCTCCAGCCAACTCCCACCAACCCCTCCCATCAAATGCAATCGCACATGCAACCACAAATGCACGTCAGCCAAGCGCAGGCACAGGCACAGCTTCAAGCCCATGCCAACGCCCAAGCTCACGCCCAAGCACAGGCTCAGGCCTGGGCAGCCGCCCGCCAACACATGAACCAGTCCCGCAACCAAAATTTCTCGCCACACCAGCTCTCGCCCCATGTCCAGCACGTATCGCGCATGGGCTCAGCAGCGAGCAGTCGGAGGCCCAGCGTGCAACTCATGGATCCCCATGCGATGAACCCGAATGCCGTCAACATGGACTTGACGACGGGAATGGACGGCATCGAGGGCCACCAAGACCATTTTCTCCGAATGGACATGGGGCTTGCGGGAGCGGGCTTCGTGGCGAATGACGGTATGGGATCGTGATACCACCTCACTATACGCTCCCTCCCAAAAATACGTTGCACAAAACAAGATGAAGGAACAAGAAGGACTTGAAGATACCCCAGGAGAAGAGAAGTGGAAGCGCCTCGTGCGCATCTAGATTTGAGGCGGCCGTTTTTGCATTTTCTCGTTTGTCTGTTATACCCCCTACTGCTGCTACTGCTTACTTTACCGTTGTGTCCTTTTGTACTCATATACCCGGTCAAGTATCGCTGACCATCTTCTTTGTGTTCATACTTTACTGGGCTTGAGAAGGGCTTTACATATTATACCTAATTTGCATAAACTTTCGACACCGCTTAGTTCATCAACCTCAGTCGACTTCAACATTGGTCCGACTTCGCTCCAGACTACCTATACTAACCGTATGACAGGACGTGGATGCTACAAAGAACTGAATCGAATTGTCATTGCTGTAACCGCAAACATGACAACTTCCTAGGCGCTGCTAGTTGCTCCGTGCTGTTAGTTTGTGTAGGAGGCGATCAAAGAGTAACCGGAACAAACATATCGACCAGCGAGGACTACGTCCCTCTAGGATGTTCTACAGATACCCGATTGCTGATGGCAGTTGCCCATATAAGCCCGAGCAGGTCACATTGACGTTCCGCACGGATTTTGACTTTGACAACTTACGATGGCCAGTGACAACACTTCAGCTCCATCCCAGCCCAACCAGCAAGGTATGCAGCATCCATCATTCGAAGCTCCTCCACTATCCAGACATGCTACATGGCCCAATACAATAAGGCTTGGCGAGAGATACGAAGCACCTGCACATGCTAACTAGCCAAATACAATTCCGCTCAGAGAGACACAGAGACAGAAACCGAGATGCTGGACGGACAAGTCCCCAACCTCTATCACAAGATCCCCCAGACATGCTTCCGATCCTGACATCAGCCCCTCGCATACACCACATGCCTCCAACGTGCCTCGCACGCCCCCGCACCAGTCCTCCGAATACAAAACAACATCCGAAACATACTCTTCAGACTACCAGATCTCACTACAAGGCCCTCCGCGCCCTCTGACGGAAGCAGAGAAGTGGCGCATCCTGCAAGACGGCGCCGACGAGCGGAATCGCCGGAGGCAGGAGAGTGGGACCAGAGTACGGAGCACGATGGGAGAGCATCGCCTTCTCCGTACGATGAGGACGAGGGACAGCTGCTGTCGCATTTGGAGCAGGAGCAAAAGAGGACAGGGATTTCGATTCCGGATTTTCATCATCCGTAGGGGTGGCGGAGGCGGGGGGTCTGTACGATAGGGCATCGGCTGGGTACAAAGCTGTGCTTGGGAAGGATCACCCAACCACTTGTACGTGTCACCAGCATCACGCTAACGCGCTTGCATTGCAGGAGCAGGGTCAGCCTGTCATATCCCCTACGACAGCAGATGGCAGCGCAAGTGCACGCACAGGCAAAGGGAAAGGGTCGAAGCTGCTGCGCGGACTAACAAAATTAGGCATTAGAAGCTCACAGCCGTCTGCAAGATGAGGACTAAAGGTTCTGAGTATTTATACTGAATACTCTAAGTCGACATATATGTCCCTGCAGAAGTGCATATAAGCCTCTGTCTCTATTAGTATCTTCTCCACAAACAGGCATGTGTGGAAGATAGTGCCACGTTGTGCGTGCATTCAAGCTTGAGCGAGTCATGCTTGGACCCAGCCGCTAGCCGGACGGCTCCACCTAAGCCATACTGGCAGTACGGGGACCTGGCATGAGCGCTGATATAAATACCGCTAAGCTACTTGCGGCTTTTCCGTACGACATGCAGCTAGCGCCCGTAGTTGTTGATCACGCTCTGCAGGGCCACAGACCTGCACAACAGCGCCACAACTTGAGATGCCGTAGCAACTTGCTCGGGATACACTCTTTGTATGTCTCTGCATAGCCTGACAGACTCTTGGTCATATGCACTAGACCTCTGGTGCAACCGAGGCTGTCTGAGGCGGGGCTGGTATGCATGCTGGCAGCAAATTGTGGTATTGCTTGCCAAGCAGGAATCTGTTGGCAACAAGATGGAGTATGGGGAAAGCTTGAGGGTCGTTGTTTGTATCCTGAGACTCTCTGCGCCTCTTGGCAGTGGTGGAATTTGTTGTGGTGGGAAGCATGGCCGGCATGCCGCCACGCAGGGTTTTTCGCCACCCGGGGAGGGATAGTATCTCATCTCATCATTTTAATCTCAGTTTCTGACCGTCTACCAAAACAAACATTAAAAAACAAATGTACATGCTACGCAGTGCTTCACGAATTCTTACGACACGCCAAAAAGTCGGCCACTATCAATTCCCGCCCTTACCTTCGTACAGAGCTTCCTGTTCTTCCAATCGCTTCAGATCATCACGAAGTCTCTCTTTCTAAGCTTCAGAGCCGAATTTCCACTCTGGGTGACTCTCCAGTATTTGTCGACCTTTAGCAATAGCCTCGTTCCTCCAATGCGCTAAACTGGTCAATCGTTCTGCCTCGGCCGCCATTTGGATCTGAGCATGAACCTCCGATAGGTTCTCCGAGCCTGACGATGACTCGTTCGCTGGCGCCGAGCCTCCAACGCTTCATGCTGCACATCAATCAAGGAGAGGGCGCGCTCAACTCGATCACGTTCCTTCTCGTTCAACTCGTCCCACGGTATGCATGCTGGGAACTTCTTTTTAGCCTCTTGCTTGAGCTCGAGGAGGTCTGGAATTGATCTCCAGATTCTGTCTTCGTCGCTATCGTCGACAGAATCTTCGGCCGCTTCCTTCTCGAGCTCGAAATCGTCTAAAATTGCGATTGCGTTGCGAATGAGCTGTCCGCGTTCTCGCGCAATTTGATTCCAGCCGGGAATGCCATCGGGAAACTCGTACCCAGCTGCGGGGGCATTCTGGCGGGTTTGGGACAGCCACTCAAGTAGGAGCTCATCGTTGATTTCTTCCTCGAGCATGTGTCTGCGCCTCGCGTTGCTCTTCTCGAGGTCTTCCTTTGCCTGCTTCCGAAGCTTCGCTTCTTTCTCTTCTTTTTCCTTTTTCTCTGCAGCTTTTTGCTTCTTCTATCCTAAACCGTTGCAAATCAGCTATTGGGATCTCGTCGAAGCAAGGCTGCCAGCGGCTATTGTCTTTTTGACCTCTATTTCACAGTTGCAATATTTGGTTGTTGAGCTCTTGTCTTTGCCACACGCTTTCTAGTTCTTCCGCCTCGACTGGTGGGTGGTCACCGAACTCATCTAGCGTTCCTACTGGGCCTACGCCACCAGTCATTTCTGTCTCTTTATTACGCACACTTGGAGGTCCGCAAAGGTATGTCACATTGAATTCCACGTTGTCGAGGTATTCTGCTGGCTGGCCCAGGGTTGCACTCGATCGAGGTACGGGAGCGCGTGAGGGAAGGTCTTCGAAGATGGCGTTGTATCCTTGATGATTCTCGCCCAGGTCCCCGCAGAAAGGCGCACCAATCTGGTTATGATAGGAACAAAATGGGCATGGCTCAGTGAAAAAATGTCGCACGGATCGCACTTAGATGCGTCTCGTGGGTTGGCACAAGTGCACTCCGGACACGATCTGGAGTTGCTATCATCGGTGGCATGATCAGTATTACTGGACTGGCTTGCCCGGGATGCAATGTTTCCGCTTGCAGAACGTGCAGGAGCTTCAGGACTCAATGAATGTCGAGTTCTTGGAACACAGTCGCACCTCTCGCCTATTGTGTGGTCCCTCTTACATCTTGGGCACGTCCGGGTGTCCTCAACAGAGAATTGATAGGGCTGAGTTGTAGCTGGAACACTGCCCACGGTGACAGTGGGAACGCTCCGAGAACTGGTTTCTCGCCATCATGGCTCGATTCAACATTCAGATACGTCGAGAAGGTGCCGGACTGTACGTTTGTTCCGGTGGACTTCTTCTTCAGGACACTGTTTCCAAGGCCCGAATTTGACGTAGCGGGATCCGACGATTGTTGAGTTGTGCTAGAAGACTCATTCTTGTCGAAAATTTTCTGCTTCTTCGACTCCAGACTCCGCAACAATCAATCTGAATTGGCTCAATTGATTGACTTGATTGGTTATAACCAAGTTAATCAATCCAAGCTGGCCTTATACAAATTTAAACATGTTGCCAATCAATTCAATCTACAGGACAAAGATTGATTGACTTGATTGGTTGTTTTAGTGCTATAGTTGAGGTTTTTAGAGGTGCCAGGGCCTAGGTGTCGCGATACTTTTTTAGTGTTGTAACTTAGTTGCGCTATCTGAACTTAGATTAGCCTACTTTTTCTTCTGCCTCTGCACCTATCGCGTTCACGTACACCTATTTCATCACCTACCTGCTGCTACTTTCTAAATTGCAGTTTTTGTCCATACAGACGCGTTTTTGGTGTTTCCAATATGTCCTCCGTCGCTCCCAAACGTCGCGCTCCGCCATTGTTATCCCGAGTCGCCAAACGCCGTAAAGCTCTATCGCAGCGTCCGTCTCAGCGTCTATCGCAGCGTCCATCGCTATCACTATCACCCCCAGCTGCTGCGAGCTAGGCTACAACGTTCGAGACGCAGTTGTTAGAGTCGCAACTGGAAGCGGAGATCGCGCAGCCTAATGGCAGCGAGCTCGGTACGGTGGCTACAACAGAAGCTAGAGATAGAGAAAGAGACGGAGATGATAGTGATAGTGATAACTTTGATAGCATTAATTGGACACGCTTGAAGGGCTTTATAAAGCCTTTGACAACTCAACGCCGCGGTGTAAAAAGCTGGATTTTTTAACATAGCTATCGGGTTGTTGAGCGCAACAACCTAAGTAAAATCTGGTTTGTGTGTAAGCACTGCCATACTCACAAGGTTATCGACGCTAGCGGCAGTGGATTATTTGACGTAACAAAAGCTACAAGCGCTGCTGCTAATTATCTTAGCTAGCAGCGACGAGGCCACGCGCTGTCAAAAGATAGCATCAAGCAGCGTCAACAGACTAGCAGGCAGCTATCGCTGCGCTAAGCTATAGGCTCTAGTGTTAAGGTTTCCCAGCATGCCGCGAACGCGATAGGCAACTTCAACATACAACGCTTTCGGCAAGCTGCAGTACTTTGCCTGCTAGACAACAATTTGCTAATAGAGCTGCTCGCGCAGCCTTCCTTTTGAGATATGATTAGCATTGCTAATCTAGAGGCGGAAGCGGCGCTGTAGGTGAGTCCTTACAGTGTTGCTACGTACGCAATGCGCCTGTTCTGCTACCTACAACTGCAGGTCGTCTAGGCACTGTCTGCTTCAGTTAGCAAAATACACGTTAGCTTTGACAGCTGGACGACAAAGGGCGGAAAGCGTAGTTTTTTTGGCATTGTTACTCACTTTGCTGACGCTTCTAGAGTAATACGAGACCTGCCTATCGACCTGCCGCAACTCGCAGGCGCCTATACAGGCAACGCTATTGCTGCGACAATCTCTAAAACACTCGAAGCTTATAGAATTACTCTAGAAAAGCTAGGTTACTTTGTACTCGACAACGCCACCAACAACGACACAGCAATTGCCGCCTTAGCGGTTGATTACGACTTTAACCCAACCTATCGACGCCTCCGCTGCGGCCCTTATACGCTCAATCTCGTTGGGCAGGCTATTATATTTAGTGCTAATACAGAGTCCTATGACAACGTTGTAGAGCAGCTCGATACAGAGGTTGTGTACATGCAGGAGTGGCGCAAACAAGGGCTACTAGGCGTACTAATTGACGTCATCAACTACATCAAAACACCACAACAGTACAAGCTTTTTCGAAGTTTTCAGCACGCAGCAAACGCTGAGCTGCCCGCTGGCCAGCGTCTCAAAGTACTCGAGCTAGTTAAGCTAGTTGTTACCCAGTGGAACTCCTATTACGCTGCTTTTCGACGCGCTACTTAACTTTAGCCTGCCTACAACGCTTACGCCGAGCATCACATCAACTAAACTACGCTGAACGATCGCCGCGCTGCCTAACAGGGTAGTAGGCAGCCTAACGCTTCTAGCTGGATGAGATCAACTGGGTTAACAGCTGCGGATTGGGCAGTAATAACGGAGTACTAGGACTGCTTAGAGCCGCTCAAACTTGCTACAGAGCGACTAGAAGGACGCGGCAAGGCAGGCAAATTTAGTGCTATATACGAGATCATACCAGTATATAAGTACGTTCTTAGTGCGCTCGAAGCGCGTACGCGCCTATTTAAGCAGGTTGATTTCAACCCCGTCGACGCTCTAGAAGACTATTTAGTAATCAATCTACGCGCTGCGTAGGCTAAAGCTAATAAGTATTACGAGAAGCTTGACAACTCACCTGCTTACTACGCCGCCGTCTGCCTCTATCTATACTACAAGTACTATTGCGACAATAGCTAGGCTGATAAGCCAGAGTGGCTAACGTTAGCAAACGCTAGCTTCCAGCGACTTTGGGCGACCTACAAACCTCACCGACGCCCTGTATCACGTACAACTACAACACCAGCAGCGAGCGGGATAGACGACGTAATTAGCGCGTTTGTACACCGCAGCAACAACAAAGATAAGAGTCACAATGACAAGTTTGAGCGCTGGAAAACACAAGAACTAGAGTGGAGCAGGGACTAGTACTTGAGCAATGGCAATGCTGGCAATCCTGTCCAATATTGGATTCAATTGCGCCCAAAATACCCGTATTTGAGCCAGTTTGCGATCGATACGCTGACAGTGCCAGCATCCAGCTGCGATTGCGAAAGACTCTTCAGTGAGCTCGGCGATCTACTCGAGCCCAAACGACGCGCTATCGGCAGCGAGCTACTTGCTGCTCTTCAATTAGTGAGGTCATGGATACGAGCTGGTTTCAACACTAGCAGGAGCAGCAGCAGCGGCGTTGATCGACGCGCTGGTGATGCTGATGTCAACGGCGGGGACAACAACGAGGATGAGCAGCGATCAGATGAGTTATCAGATGAAACTATTGTACAAGACTACAATATAAACACGTGGATTACTTAGCTAGAGTAGCTATATATACTACACCTACAACACCAATCTACAATCAATTTGCAATCAATCCGAACTAAAACACTACCAATCAATCCACAATCAAGCTACGTTGACGTCACGAGCCTATCAATTCAATCTAAGAGGCTCAGATTGATTGAATTGATTGTTGCGGAGTCTGTTCGACTCCAATATCGCAAGTGACTTCGTCGGCGGTTTCGACCAAGCAAGAGGTGTCAGCGGTACAGAAAACAGCTTGGGATAAGGCTTCAGCGGCTTGAGAGACTTAGGAACCGGCCGTGGAAGTGTTGCAAATGGATTGGTTGACTGTCCTGCTAGCTGATACGGTGCGCTATTTTGCATCCCAATCCCAAAACGAAGGGTTGGCGACAGATCCGATCCTTGGGAAGCATGCAGATCTGGCTTAGTATAAAGAACCGAGCGTCCGACAATTAGCGCCGAAGATGAATGAAGTGGCTGCTGAGCAGTGCTGTCTGGTGGGCTATTCTCTGGCGTCGAAAACTCTACCTTGGCCTTCATCGCCGGCTGAGATTTGTATTCAACTCCAAGCTTTGCGAATGGCTTCAGAATTCCTGGTAAGGGCTTTAGTAGTGGAACATTGATTGCGGAACCGGTCTCTTCCGGGCCTACGGGGACTTGAACGGGCTGGATTACTGGTGCTGGTCGCGCAGGTGTTGAAGGCCTTCTAGGTCCAGTTGCTGGTGATCGTATAGCAGGATTAGGATATCTGGTGGATGGACTCATTCCCTTCAATTCCATGATAATATTCTTGAACAAAGTCGATGTCTTGGTAGGCTTGTGCGAAGAGGTGGCAGTGGACGACTTCGGCACAAGTGGTGCTTGGAGAAGGTACGGGTTTGAGAATTTTCGCATCGATGTCTGGACAGTGCGGGTGCTTGCTCGATTTGTTAGCCTTCTTCGAGTTGTGGTCCTTGCTCCTTTTGTCTTCGGTACTCGACCTGGAATCAGGTGCTTTGGAAGTATTCCCGCGTCTGGAGCTGGTGGTAGCCTTTGATCATCGGAGTCGGAGCTCGAATCGGAGTGTCCACGCTTGCCCTCGTTGTTGTTTTTGCGAGTTTCCCAAGGCATGTTCAACCTCTCTTCCTGTGAATTTCTGTCTTCATCGTTGGCTGCGACGCCTTTCCCTTTATCTACGGTCTCTACCTCCACATCCGGAGTTCTTTCCACCACTACACTTTCTGCGGGCTTCTTTGTGGTGGATTCGTCCTCCAGCTCGGGGGGGGGGGGGGGGAACAATGCAGAGAGAAGTTTACGTCTCACATAATCTACGTTAATATCTCGTACGTACAAATCATTATTATCATCATCATCAACTCTTGGCTGATACTTTCCACGGCGCTTTTGCTCACTTCCAGGTAGCTCATCTTCCGGCGCTTCGTCCGGCACCTCTTTAACAACAGGGTGCTTGAACCTTTCTCTAATTCTTCTTTCTCCGTCTTCCTGGTGCCCTGCCTCGCTTACATGTCTGCAATACCTTCCTAGCTCCGCAGTTTTCGTGGCAAGCTGTTCGTGCCGTCCAGCCATCCACCAGTCCTCCAAGCGCTCTAGTGGGACTGCGAGCACTCGTCCGACATTCGTGAGACATTCCGCTACCCATGGGGCGATGTGGTCGCCGATATTTGATACGCGCAATCGCCGGGCATTGTGACGCTCTCGCAGCTGTGGCGTCACGCGGACTTTTCGCGGTCGTCGCAGCATTTGCGCAACGTAGTCAGCGTTAAAGTGGCATTGCAATTCGGCATCATCACTGTCTTCTAGATCAATCACCTCAGATTCGGTGGCGGGCTCGTCGTCTTCTTCTGCGCGGCGACGCTTCCTGAGCTGTCGATCATCGTAGACCCGTGGTTCGCTGAGTTCCGGTGCGGTGCTGGTGCCGGGTCGTGGATTATAGAAGAATGGGCGGACGTCTGTTGGCAAGAAGGGCTATTTTACGTTGTTAGGTTCCGACATCTTGTTAGGTTGGTTGTGTCAGTATCGAAAAGATGGTGTTTGCTTCCATGTGAGGCGGTCCATTGTAGACATGTAGTTTGACGAAAGAAACACAAGGGAACAAAGCACTGAGGCATAGCGACAAAAACGTCGAAGCAAGATGTAAACGTGAGAACAAAGACTTGTTGTGGGGATTCAAGGCGCATTGTGCATCTCGTGGAGATGCAAAGACGTGTCGCCATCACTGGTGTCTTTGTTCGAATGCGGTTCTGAAAAAATGGATTGGAATGTAACGACGCATCGCCATAGACTCAAGCTAGTTCAGTTTTCTCGCTGAGATCCTCCTGCCTCGCCCATCAATTGTAGTTCCAGTGTGCAATCCGCCCGTATATACGCCACCTTCGAACACCAACACCACTCTATCCCCTGCTCTTCCATCCCTTCTGAATGCCACGCTCATAGCTATCCCAATCCGCAGCAACGTGCAAGCCAACCAATGCCGCAAGACACATCAACAAGCCAAGGACCGTAACGACAGTGATAAGGATCGTAATGACTGCGTACAAATAGAGACGAGTGCGGCTGGTCCCCGGAAGTGGCTTCGTTAGGCGCCACCAGATTTGCAAAGCTGGTGAGAGCCGATCGTATCGAAGAAGTTCCTCATGGCGCTGGTAGATTTTGTAGAGAGCCGTGGGGGTCTTGGTCATGATTGCAAGACACGCGACAGCGCAGTGGACAAGACCGAGCTTGACTAAGACGTGGAGCAAGGGTTGGGTGACGACGGCGGTGACGAGCGGTTCCTAAATATGCGGATTAATATTGATCGAATTACAGCTTGACCCGAAGAACTAACCGCGAAAGCCATCGTTGTGTCCATGGTGGGTGATGGAGATGGTTACGTATGCGTGGTTGATGTTGCGATCGAGTGGCTCGAACAAGTCGGGACGATTGGAATGATGATTGATGTGCGATATGTCGTTAAAGGAACATAGCACTCTAAGGACAGCGTGACTTACTTATACAGCCGCAGAACCTGCTGCGGGAAGTGAGGTTAAGGGTCACTGAGACATGAACAAAGGAGTGGTAAGACAGTACCTATGACACCGCGAATGAAACCAAAAGAGTTCTAATACATTACACCGGAAAGCAAAAGTGACTGTGAGAGTTAACGAATGTGACGTACATGAGCACTGTGCACGAGGTTAGGCATCAGGCTCAAATACCCATGCTCCACAACACTAAGCCAGTAACGAAGGACCGGTCAGACAGCAAACATGACGCTGCGAATGATACCACGGGAATTCTAGCAGCGTATGCAGAAAAGCAAAAGTGACTGTGAGAGTAAACGAATGTGGCGTACATCATCATCATGCACGAGGTTAGGCATCTCGTTGGACCACATACGCCGCCGAGTAAAACCACAGGAAAGCTTTTAGAGTACATCGAAAAGCAAAAGTGACTGTGAGAGTTAATGAATATGGCGTACATGATCATAGTGCAAGAGAATACGCGTCACGCAGGACCAACCTTTCATACACCACAACATCAAGACACGAATTATACACCCAAAAATTGAGCTATGCTAAACCCCTACGCCACACTTTCGCGCACCACTCAAAATCGACGTAAGTAATCCAGGCGCAGACAACACATGTAAGAACCCATCCCCCCGTCCCGCAAATCCTCAGACAACAACACACCTAGCTCCCCAGCTTCACCCCATCACCACCCCCCGCTTGCAGCATACTATCTTGCGCATCCATAAAACCCTGCAAGAAATGAAACCAAACCACGCCAATACCGCGCCCAAGGAAGTATATCAGGTCGGTGAGAGCGTGGCAGTACACGAGGAGGATGATGAGTAGAACTGCTACTAGCGCAGTGAAAGCTGAGCTGACGAACCCCGAGAGTTACACCTGCGATGTGGAGGAGGTGGCGTCGTATAAGAGTAGGGCAGATAGGGCGAAGCAAGCTGCGGCATACGCGGGTGATCTGTTGCTGCGATGAGTCTTGTTGGGACTGGTGATGGGGTTTTCTTGAAGTTGTTCTTCTTCAGCGGTGGAGTTGTCGGGCTGAGACTCTACGACTGACGGATGCTCCTCAGCGGTGGGGCATGTCTGATGTTCACCCAGGGGTGCATTTTCGGTTGGATCCGGATTTGTAGTGGTTATCGATATTGGTGGTATGTTTTCCGAGTTGCTTGGGATGTTTGGGTGGACATCGCCCGTGGTTGATGAGATTGTGGCCATGATGCGTTTCGTATGTTCGCGAGAGCGATTGATCTGCGCAAGCCTTTCTATCCTGGACTGTCAATGTACTTGTAAGGCCCTTTTGTCTGCTTGTCTACTCGATTGTCCGCTTGCTCGGTTGCTTGCCATGGTGGCAGAAGAAGGGGTACACAAACAGACAATCGTGATCGGGGATCTAACTCGATTTTACGAGAAGGAGAAGTAAAGTATAGACCAAGTCAAGACTACAACAACAACATCGTCACGTATGAAAATTGAGTGACAACCTAACATGGCCTCCCGGGTACAGCTCTAAATCGGGACTGCCTAGTAATGACATCTCGGGTCGCTTCACGAGTTGGAGTTTCATATTGATTAAATCTTACAACCTTGACTTGATGACCTCGATGGACACCGGGCGGTAACCGCAGTGACGATGGAGTCGTACCGATAAGCGTTGACGCTACGATTTCTTGTTCAAATGTTGAATTGTGAATCGCGAAATATTCGTCCGCTTCTTCACGCCAACGAAGGTCGTGATACTCGGGTCCCGTATTCGACGGCGCGGTCCCTGGCATCGATTGGTGCATAGGCGCTGGCAGAAGGAGTTCCTGCAGCATGATGTACTTTGTCACAGAACATGCGACGCGTCGCGCGGCTGTGCCGCTGCTGCTGTTCCTTCGCGGCTGGGTGTAGGTAGAAAGAGGAAGGGAGCATGTAGGCGGATTCAGGAGTCTTGGTTGCTAGCCGACTTTCCGGGGAAATTTGCTTATGCCACCTCGGAATGAATCTCATTGGAACAGCCCCTAGTGCCAGTTCCCCTCTCTCAGCATCCGCACAACACGCCACCAACCACAAAATCCAACACCACAGTTCGTTATCGCGTTGCATTACAAGCATTCGTCGCAACGTCTCTACAGCCGCGCGATGCCATGGCAGCCGTTTGAATGTCTTGGGCCGGACCCTCGTGACATCCATGGTTAGCACTCGCGCCATTCCTTCATGGCCCCTAGCTGTGGCTACACTCATCCGATTCGTCCACAGACAGGAGTATCTCCACCAAAACTGCTCGAACGAGTTTAAGCCGTCCTACTCGGAGTGGCTCGCCTGCGCCGCAAAGGCACCACAGCCGCCAAGCGCAATCTCGCCCCGGGTTAGCTTCTGCCAGGATGTCGCCTCCTGCACGCCTTGGGCGGCTTGGCTGGGCTGACGGCTGACTGCCCTGACTTGACACTCTTAAAACTGCTGACCCCCGAATTCCTGTTGCGCCGCTGTCCCCTTAACCACCCGCATACAACTTCCTTGCTGTCGCTCTTTGGGCATTCGAAAACCGACTCTGGACTATACGCTGCGATGATGATGATGCCGTCGGCTGGAGGGCGGAGCCCCTTGTTCGCGCTCGCCATGAGCGCCGGAGCTATGCTGGTCTTCATCTTCGGGTTCATGGCTTGGCAGAGTCCGTCGCGGATACCTTTTTCACACGGAACTCCTGCGCGTGTTGAGTCGTACGTTTACCCCATCGCATCCTACATGGGACGAAGACCCCTGAGTACACCGGCTTTGTGCTGGGAAGCGGACTGCGACTGACTGGGAGCCTTGCAGACCTATCCACGCCGAGAACTCGCCCGTGTCTATCAACGAGATAATCCGCCTCCTGTATGCCCCGCTAAAGGCTGCGCCGACCGAGCCTTTCATTCGCGAACCAAATGGCAGCCATATCGAGCTGCCGCCGAACCCGCGCTACAAGAACAATTTGGGCAGCGAGGTCCTTATCTTGGACCTTGAGACCCGGCCCCTCAAGTCCACCGAGGACTACGAAAAGGGCGAGTATGACTGGCGCAATATCAACCACGTCTCGGGCGGTATCTTCAACCACTACACGTATGCGCTTATCCATGGCTACGACTACAAATTCATCCACGCCACCAATTTCGAAGACCGACATGCGACGTGGATCAAGCCCTCGGCGTTGGCAAACCACATCAAGGACTACAAGTTTATCGTATTCCTCGACGCTGACGCCGCCTTCCGCTTCCTCCATGTCCCGATTGAGTGGATGCTCAACTACTGGGACATTACACCGAAGCACGCATTCACCATGGCAAAAGACCCGTGGGACCCGAATGAGCCCCAATACAACTCGGATCGCTTCAATCGCTCATACACCAACACCGGCTTCATGGTCGTGCAGAACACGGAAAACACGATGCCCATGCTGAAAGCGTGGCATGAGTGTCCCGAGGACAAGCGCTATGCCAACTGCTCACAGTGGAAGCAGCCGAAGTTTCATGAACAATCCGCTTTTGGCGAATACATCCGTTACGACTACGACGAATATGTCAAGGAGCTTGACTGTGGAGAAGCGAACGGCTTCCCGGGCGTGCAGATCAGCAATTGTCAAGGCAAGTTTGTCCGCCACTACTGGTTTGAGAAGCACCTTGTCAAGGTCGACTACCGAGAGAACCTGATGAACGCCATCACATTGCCGATACAGAAGATCTTTGCAGAGAACATCGGCAACATCATCACCAAGACACAAGAAAATGTCATTCATTAGTCTTTTGTCGCATTACGAAACTGGAAGAGAAGGTGTTTGTATTGCATAGCGTTGCATCTTCACGGCGTTTTTTGGTTTTTGGCTGGGGCTTGAGTGGGCTGGCTCTTTCGTCAGGCTTCGGCATTCTTATCGCTTCGATCTGGGTTCCTCGACGCGATTATACCCAACACGACTTTTCAACCAATAACGCGCCGCAGCGTTACTCGACTTCATTTTTGTATTACGATCATATCACTTGTATGACTCTCGCTAGCTAGTTGGTCATACCCGGGAAGCACATGGCTGCTGTTACTCCCAATTTGCGCCGCATTGTACCACTCGGGTCCTGCATCACCTGCCAATTTCGACTCCGCTGCGCAATCATTTCGCACCACCAACAACAATTTTCGCTCGCCAATCCCGGAATCGTACCAAGGCCGCGTGTGCGACGTTCGACAACCTGCTGCTGCACGCCAAGACACTATCGCGAATGTGATGTCAGTGTTCCTGGGTGTGCTGTACTTCAGCCACACGGCTTGCTTCGCACGATTTGCAAAACTCACAAATTAAGTACTTTGCGCTCGACCCCCGCTTCGAGCACCAACAAACACGAGGCGCCCTTCCGACAGCTTCCAGCAAAGTTTCGCATAGCGCCGAAGCAGAAACCCTGCTTCGAGATGGTCCGCGTCGAATTTGCGATCGTGCGATCGTACCCTGTGGACAGCACGTCGCAACGCAACAACACAGGCCAGATAGCATGTTGCAGCTTGTGCACACAGCAACTGCAAGGATTATCGTTTGTGTATATTTTCCAGGCGTTCCTTCAATCGCTCAATGGCGTCACAGCTTGCCAGGTCGGATTATGGCCTTTTATCCCTTTGGCGCAAATTGTACGCTATAGTAACACGAGTTAACCCCAGAAAACTCATGGAAAGGATAGTATCCAAGTTCAATGATAATCACTAAATCCAACAAAATCTCACAAATGCATATCCTGCGCATCGTTAACGTCCATGTTCTAACTCTGGACGAACTTCGTGTCTCTTTTCGCCGTATTCGACGCAGCTTCTTTGGAGCCTTGAACGCGATTTGTTACTCGCAACTACTTACCTCTCGCGATAGGCTTCACGTCTTCGCACGAAACCGATTCACTCTGCAGATTGAGACAGTACACCATGAGTCTCCACACCTATGCTTCCGCGACCATACCCGACACACACAAAGCACGACCCGCAACATCTAAACATGTTAAATCACGACATCTCCCACACCTACTATCCTTTTTCCCTCCCTCCACTTCTCAGCCCACTTCTTCATTGCATGCAAATCCCTTACTCGCTCTTCCACCGCATCGTCTAACTCCTCTCCGCTCCATCCCCGGCACACCTCCAGTTGTCGGCATACCTTGGCCCGCTCGTCGTCGGTGCTATTGGGGATGACGATGCCGGCGCGTAACTTCGCCCAGAGATCGGGGAGGATGTCGTCGGATTATGCATCGCGGTGCTTTGTTTGCTGTAAGATGTCGAAGCGCGCGGCGTGGCGTGGATCGGGGAGGAGAGTGTGTTTGCGAGGTTTGCTGTTCCGGTGTGCCGGATGAAGGGAGATATTTAGGTGTGTAGGCGTCCTTGGGCTTCTTGTCCCATACATCACATTCCCCCCTCCCCGCAGCCCCCGTACGTCTCTCAACCTCACTGGCCTATTCGACCCGACACCCTCCCACCTCCTCCCTCCCTCCCCCTCTTCCTCCCCACCCGGACTCCTCGGCAGCGGCACATCCAACCTCAACACATTCCTCTTCATCATGCGCTCAGCCTCGAGCGACTCTTGCACCTTGGACTATTCTCCATGCGGAACGGCGATTCGTACGGGGCGAAAGGTAATTCGCGCCATCCGTGCATGTCCGCGTCTTGCGTGTTTTGGTGTGAGATTTGGCGGCGGGGGCTCTTTGGGGGGACGGGGGGGTTGATGTCGTCTTCGACGATGTGCGAGATGTGTTCTTGTAGCTTTGAGCGGCTGGGTGGTCTTTCGTGGGTTTCTTGTAAGCTTGTTGAGGTGCTTGAGCACGAGAGGATGTGTTTTGCCGGACTTAGGGGTTGGATGTCGGGCCTGGGGCGCGTGGGCGATGTATGTGCGCTGCGATTTTTGGGCCATGTGCGGCGGTGCTGGGGACTTAGTGGCGTGGCCGGCCACTCCTCGTCTGCGATGTCTGCTTTCATACTCGGCCAACTGGCGTCAAAGACTATCGCATCTCGACGTACGTCCCTGGTGTTGCTGGCGCTGCTGGACGCTGAGCTGTGAGGTATACCGTCATTCGTCTTGACTCTCCTAGTGGTGCGTAGTGACGGCGCTGAATTGGTGAGCGGCGACGCTGGTGGACTGGGGCTCCATGCTTCTTTGAGATCGCGTGATGTGCGTTTGTGGTTGAAGTAATCTGGTGAAGAAGGCGATTGCTTATCTGGGGTGTAGCATCACTGGAGCGGTGATCCTGGCACGGGGGTGTAAAGCGAGTGATGGCAGTCTGGCATGTAGTAGCAGGAAGTTGGGCGCACGGAGCATAGAGCAGGTTGAATAGGTTGCACGGTGTTTGTGCGTATTGTGGACAGCGGTTCAAGGTGTGGAATGGGAGAAAGTGTGTATGACTGACACACTACTCATCAATGACTTTGAGGAGCTGTAAGAGTCTGAATGGGAGTATATGAAATGAATGGGAGAAAAGTGGGATGCGGGGTGCTGATTCGAATATGAAGCTCATACCGTAAACAATACTCTATTGTGAACACCCATTGATGCTCCTTGCGTGCCCCTTCGCAAAAGTGTTCGCGATGCTGGTATACCTGTCCAGATGCGCCATTTACGCAAGTCGCTAGATCATAATGCTGAAAAGATCCGAATAAGGCAAATACTAATGATATTGTGAACCCACGCGACCATGCCGGCTGTCTACCCCATGTCTTCGGATAATGCACATCCAAAGCTGCATTGCCGCGTTCAGTACCCTTGGGCCAGCCTACCCATCGTGTGTCCAAGTGATCTTCGAAACATCGGGTCAGACTCATACAAGGTGACCTAAGTGATGTCGACTCAGCAGCAAATCAGGTGCAAAATTAGTCATGTATGTGACATCATCACCATTTGCAACATGGTGAGCGACCTCATTCATGTTTTGCATGATTGCCTGCGTATCATCTTGCTGTACGTCCTCCATGCCTTCGTCCTCATCAACGTCGTCCGACTCGCCAAGATCTTTATCTGCCAGCCTCTCCTCAATTTCCTGTGCCGACCATTCCTCGTCATCCGTGAAGAAAGGCTGTTCATCCATGTCAGTGTCACTCTTCGCAAAGTCGGGCAAAGTCGATGCCTCTTCTTCATCTGAACTTAGCTCGAACGACGAGACAGAGAAAGTGTCGAGATCTAAAAACGCGGAGCACAGTGATGACGGAAGTGAAACGGGCGTGGAAAGTGGCGAAGACCAATCGCCGCGATTGTCATCTCTCACATTCTCGAGGGTGAGGCCTAGTGCGGTAAGATGCGTGCTCGTGTAGCGGCCGGTGAGTGGTCGCTCCAGTTCCGAAAGGTCTTGGGTGAGGGTTCCGTTGACGTAAAACTCAAGTTGTGACCCAAAACTGGTCTGAAGTGCAACAGCAACGCCAGTCAAAAACCAAGCGTTCTCAAATTGGATGCGAAGAACCTTGGTAGCACCTGATTGGAGGAGTATCTTGATCGCCGTCGTGATTGGATGCTCGTCGCCCATGATCGAGTCGTCTACGCGAGAGTTGAGAAGATGTGACAAGGGAGACGAGATGGACAGATTGAACTCGTCGAAACGGGCGCCTGCAGCGGCGAGTGCTTTAATTGTAGTGGCAGCCTTATGCGTGGTTGGCGTTTCGGGGTGGCTAACGGATGCGTGGATCGTGAGCCGCTTCAGGAATCGTAGGTATTTGTCAGCGACAGGTGGGAGGATAGTCGCAGTGTCGGTCCCAGTTAAAGGTGCATCAACCGTGATGTTGCTGTGTTGGTAGAATAATGAGGATGATTCATGGTGAAGCTGCTTTGAGACGGTGAACATCGCAAGCTCATTTGAGCTGCGATGTCGAGGTTGCGTGTCACTCCTCAAGAGTTGGTCGTATATACAGTTGCGAATCTCCGCAGGCAAGTAGTCGAAGCCAGCCATGGTTGAGAAGGACAATGTGATGTTGGCGGTGCCGCGGTTGGAATGTTATCGTGTGAGGTGGAGGGTGGGTGAGGTTGAAACGCTAAGCGGTCAAGGCGTCGGTCCGAGTAAAAATGGCGTAGCGTACTGCTGTGAACAACAAGTGCAAGTTCAAGGTCGCGTTGAAGGGCAACAGGAGCTTTAAGTACTCGTCACGCGCTGGACAGTGAACTGGTGCCTGGGACCGTGCAGACACGTGCGCGTTCTACCACGAGTCGAGAGTCTTCGAAGAGAAAATCGACTTGTGGGCTGTGTGGCGAAGAGACCAACTGTCTGAGAGGAAGGTGGAAGAAGGTGCAGGGCGGCAGGACGTTGTTGCGCGGTTTACGAGGCTTGCAAGCTAGGTGCACTAATGCCAATAAGCGAACCCACGTGAATGGTAATATACCGCGTCTGCTTGTACCTCAAAAGCGGTCACAGCCAGATTGAGCAGCTAAGCGAATATAGCCCCCGGACGCGCAGTCTTTATATGCACATGAACATGTAGAAGCCTCCATCGATGACTCATCCAAGAATTTGCCAATACTCACTGTTGCGGTCCTGTAGTCCTTCGACCTGACAAGGTCGAGTACCATGGTTGTCGGTGACCCTTTTGGTATGATGATCCGGGATACCGCGCCCATCCTTAGTAGACAATATGAAGGGCCTCTTTTCGGGGGTGAAATGGAAGCCCGCGAGAGGCAGCAAAAAATAGGCAGCATAAGAAATGAACAAATGACCTTTTGAGATGCTCGCGTGCGGCAACCGCCCCATGTCTATCTACCAACGTCACGCCTCTCATGCTTTGTACAGTCGTGTGCCAAAAGGGGCTTAGCAAACCGTGAAGTTTCGAGGGCGCGCAATAGGCGGTCATTCGAGGAATATTCGAGAAGTGACATTTCTCAGACCACCTACGCTGTGGTGGCAGTTACGTTGTGAAGTCAGACATTCGTGTAAGAGGGCAGGTGTGCATTTCGTGAGGTGGTGACGTTTGGATGGATCTTAGTCAGCTGTGCTAGCAATCGATAACGCACCTATGTTGCCCAACACCAGCTTCATTACACCACAACCATCGCCAACAAGCGTCTTCGAACTCGAGAACGCTGCTACAGCGACGCTGCGGCCCATATCCTGACTTCATACACGATGACTCACATAATGCTGTGGCAGCGTCAATGCAGGCCTCCCACCTTCTCGTATGCAGTCACCAAACCCCGTGACTCTTTCGACGCGTGCGACGCCCTTTTCTGCCTTGCACCATTCCGGATTGTTTGTGCTGCCGCGGAATACTAACTATATTTTGTTTCCCCGCAACATGTCGATCAACGCGACTTCATCTACCACCGGCCCGGCCAACAGCTCGGCACAATGCACGCCGAGTCTCTTATAGTAGCAGCCGTGCTATTCAAACGGTACCTGATTGTAGATGAATCCACATCTTCTCTACAACCTTTCCCCTAGCTTGGAAAAATGAAGGATTTGGTGACCTCGGCCCTGGCGGTGTTCGCAGTAGCATTACTGCAGCCTACGGTTCTTGCAGCGTCATGTTGGCGAAACACGTCTTGTAGCGGACCTACTAGCGCTGCCTTTCCAGGTCTGTCTGCCTCGACTCACGAGTTGAAGTATGCTGCTGAATTGTGTAGGAATCTGGGAGTCTAGCATCTATGCGCCATCTTCACGCACCGTTCGCCCTAGGTCCGCCTTCACTATCCGTGATCGCATGCCTGCAAGCTATCCGCGACCAGTCATCTTCCGCGGTAACGGCTCCAATGTTGTGTTTGACTTTGGCGTTGAAGTAGGCGGCATCGTCTCCCTTACATACACCGCAAATGGAACGGGCGCAATTGGCTTAGCATTCACAGAAGCCTCTACCTGGATTGGTGAGTGGTCGGATGCATCCAACGGGAAGTTTGCAGGAAGGGACGGTGCGCTATATGTCAACGTCTCAGCTGCTGGTCCTGGAACCTACAGGATGCCCGACATATCGATGCGTGGAGGTTTCCGTTATATGACTGCCTTTCTGACGACTACTTCGGGTGCTTGGGTTAACATGACTGATGTGCAGCTTGAAATCAGCTTCCAGCCCACGTGGTCGAATCTTCGAGCGTATCAAGGCTACTTTCACTCCAACGACGAACTTCTGAATAGGATCTGGTACGCTGGTGCCTACACACTCCAGACCAATGCAGTTCCTACCAACACTGGGCGGTGGGTTCCAATGCTAGCGAATGGCTGGGCGAACAATGGAACTCTCGGCCCTGGTGATACTATCATCGTCGATGGAGCGAAAAGGGACCGAGCGGTATGGCCGGGCGATATGGGCATCGCAGTTCCATCAAGCTTCGTCAGTATAGGTGATCTTGACAGTGTCAAAAATGCCCTACAAGTCATGTATAACTATCAGAATCCTGATGGATCGTTCCCAGAAGCTGGACCACCATTGTTGCAGCAAAATAGCGATACGTATCACATGTGGACCATGATTGGAACGTACAACTACATGCTGTACTCAAATGGTGCGAACTTTGTACACAAGAACTGGCCCAAGTACCTCAAGGCTATGGATTTTATTTATGGCAAGGTTGATCAAAGCGGACTTCTCAACCAAACGGGTACACGCGATTGGGCAAGGTGGCAAACAGGCTTCAACAACACTCAAGCGAACGTCATCCTCTACCACACCTTGACAACTAGTGCTACACTTGCTACTTGGATCAACGACCAGACCGGACTCGCCAAAGTTTGGACGCAACGCGCCGCAGCATTGAAGAACGCCATCAATACTCATTGCTTCGACACTAGCTATGGCGCATTCCGAGATAATGCAACATCCACGACTCTCCACCCTCAAGATGCAAACAGCATGGCCGTGCTCTTCGGCGTGGTCAATGCCTCATCTACAAATGCTGCGTCCATATCTACGCGCCTGACAGACAACTGGTCTCCCATTGGCGCTGTCGCCCCGGAACTACCCGAAAACATCTCGCCATTTATCTCATCCTTCGAGATCCAAGCCCACCTTACCGTTGGCGAAACATTGCGCGCCCTGGATCTCATTAGACGCAGTTGGGGCTGGTATGCAAACCATCGCAACGGCACGGGCTCCACCGTCATTGAAGGGTACCGCGTTAATGGCACCTTCGGCTATCGATCTGAGCGTGGTTATGGGTACGATCCTAGCTACGTCAGTCACTCTCATGGGTGGAGCTCAGGGCCTACGTCTGCACTTACGGAATTTGTGGTTGGATTAAGTGTTACTGAGCCAGCGGGCAGGGTGTGGAAGGTGAAGCCACAATTCGGGGATCTCAATAGGGCGGAGGCGGGGTTTTCGACGTGGATTGGTAAGTTTCAGGCGAAATGGGAAAGGAATGGGAGTGGGTATACGCTGAGCTTCCTGGCACCGACGGGGACTTCGGGCGTCGTCAGTTTACCGGTGCAAGATTTGGGCGACAATTTTCTTGTCACCGTCAACGAAAAAGAGGTGGAAAGTGGCCAATATACGCGCATGGCAGGCCACGTTATTATGAAGCTTGCTGGTGGTACGTACGACATTGTGGTCAGCAAGAGAGCCAAGTAACGTACGAATGGTACGATACGAATCTCGAGCCTAAGGAACGAAACCAATCTCCAGTCTACATCTGATTATGTAAATATCATACTCACAATATAGCTCGAGTACAAATCCGGCGATCCATGTCACACATGGATCCTTGTAAATCCTATCTGCTTATCTCATACTCGATAGGAATCAACGAAAACGCCTTTTGAGCAGTTTGCGCAATATGCTTAATCTCCATCTCGTCCCGATAATCACGAAACAAGGGATCACAGCTGATCATAACGCTACGCAATCCCGTCATTCCCTCCATATCTTTCAGCAACCTTCGCAACGATAGCACCCAATATCGGCCGAGGACAAAGGTAAACTTCAGTCGTGATACCAGCACGAGCTGCTCAGACGTTCGGTGCTACACCCATCGCTTGAAGCCCCAATTGGTGGCGAACGAGAACACGGAGTGGGTGTATGGGTAGTATTGTGCTTCTCGATGCATCTGGCGGCACGTCCGGGAAAGGTCTATCGCATGGTTCTCGAGCTCGCGGTTGACATACAAGACGGCTTGACCATTTCGCAAGATGTCATGCGTCGCATCTTGGAACACATACTCGTAGATCATATTGGGCAGTTCTCCCGGAAGTTCGAGGAAGCGATTTCGGTGGATCACGTTGGAGGATTTGATGCGGTCAGCATGCGAATTCAAGAAGTGAAGTGGCCGTGATTTGACTTACGGTGTGGCTTCCGTCTTCCGGTTTCGAGCTGAGCTACGTGCTGCTGGCTTTGTAACTCGCGATGCGGAGTCCCGGAAGGCGCGTCGAGATGGAAGGGGATTGGTCTTAGTGCGTGTTATTGGTGCCATGTTTGGTGTTTTGTCGCTGATGATTGTGTTGATCAGCAGAGTTGAGAAGTAAGCTGCCCGTGGTTGATGGGTGCATGATAAGAAGAGGGCTGACGAGGTGAGTTTATTCATTGAGGAAGAGGTGCTCTTTATTCTTCGAGGCTTCGACAAGTACATTAATGGAATCAAGTACCTGCTTGAAATCAGATCTCCTGCATCCTACCTCGGACCCTTTTTTTTCACTCCGCTGCGCTGGCTATCACAGCCAAACCTGTGTCAACTATGATTCTATCGATACTAACACGCCCACCAAAGGCGAATCACATCCTTGAGCACTAAGCGAATCGTACATGTAGCGGGTATAAGCTAGCGCCGTGTCATTGAGTTGAAACAAAACTATATCTAGTAACAGATAAGTTTCTAGTTAAGCTCAAGAAAAGCGCATATCCGATTGAGCTACCCGGATGTAAACCCTACATGTCATCGCCGCAATGAAAGTTTTTACGTCTCGCTCGAAACACGATTGACGGAGCCCTTCGGCACACATTCCGGACTTTAACGATTGTCATCAAGATAGTTGCAACGAGCACTCATGCTGTGGTTGCAACAACCAAAAAGAGCAAAATGATGTTCTATTCACAGGATAGAACTCTCAACGTAGCAAAAAAGAAAGCCCGTCCTGAACACCTTTGAAAGACTACTCATCGCCTAGAAACTAAGCAAGATCCACTTTTATTACAGGCACAAATTCTCAGGACTTTCTTGAGATATTGCTAAATTCTATATTATATATATGACATTGCGGGGTATTCACCGTCGACAGCCAAACTTTGGTCGATCAAGATGGTCCATCAACACACACACACACACACGAGAGTCACTATCTAACCAACAGAAGGTGCGAAAACGAACGCTATGAAGAATTTTCTCAATGGAACAGGTGCGCGTCTCAGTTCTGGAACCGGAGGAGGCTGTTGCGATCTTTGAGTCCATCGCCCAGTACAGCTTCCAAGGTTCCGGCGTTGAAAAAAGCCACGAGCTGGTACCTGAACGCCGAAATCATCGCGCCCGTTGCCGGCACTGATGTCACGACACTATTCATCATAAAGGCTGGACTCGCAATGATGTACTCGATACAGTTGTTGCAATGAAGTTGCACGCTAGTGAGAAAGCTAACATGATGTCAATCTTGGAGATAATCTGCCATGATTTCATTTTATTTAGAACTCATGACAGTGGTACAGAACACCTTGTGGACTCAGCCAGGCCAACTCCGGCTCCACGACGACGGTGTTCGGCAGCGAAGCTTGAAGTTTATCCGCAGCCTGTGCCAGGCGATCCTTCTCCCCAAATCTCAAATACAACTTTTTCGAAGTATGACCTTGCAGCACGACCTGTCGCAAGCCATCCATGCGCTCGAAGTAGTATGCCTCAGGCTTGCGACCTGAATGCCATCTGCACCAGTAGCGACCTGTGGGACGCTTCAGGGAGAAACCAAAGACGATGCGCGAAACTAATTTTAGTTGCTGCTTTGTACGCTTCCTCTCCCACATACCCAGCGAGAACTTGGAATAGAAAGAGAAAGTAAAACGTTTGTACGGGAGTAGTTGAGTCTCGTGATGGATCTGTCGACAGGTATGCAGGAGAACCACTGGGTGGCTGATGTTACCGCTGTGGTACTCTCCCCGCTTTGGGATATGACATGTCTGATCGAAAACGTAGTCGTATATCTGGTTTCGCAATTCTCCAGGTAGATCCAGGAAGTGGCATCGAGCAGCAGCCTGGGCCCTGGTTACACGCCCCCTCTCATCTCGCACCTCGTTAAGTAGATACACAACATCGGCATCAGTCGTGGAAGCGACCTGGAGAGCCATGTAGATTCTACTGTTGAAAGGGGCGTGGAATAGAACGTGTTGCTCGTAGTTGAGGGTTTAGTTGCACTCTAAGGGAATCGTTGATCAGGAAGGGCGAAGGGCGAGGAGATCCGTCATTGATAGACTCGGGCAATAAGCATGAAGATCATCACCTGCTATTTATGACTCACTCGATAGATTGCACTGCTTTCTGAGCGAGCAGAACCAACTCAGTGCTTGCACCGAAACAATGCGCAGTAATCTGTTTCACTAACACGAAAAGTCGACATTGGATCGAGGCGAGATGCCAATCAAGTGAACTCTCAAGTGTATCATGTCAACGCGCAAATTTTTTGAGCAGACCTGCCAACCGTTCTGGCTGTTCGAGACTCAAGCTATGACCACAGTTTTCGAAAATCTCGGATATGACGACAACTGTCGCCGCGGCTCTCATCTGCTCTTCGACAAGCGGTCCAAAGAACCTGAATTACGTCAGCGAAGTAGGTTTTCATTGTTGTGCAGCATGCTCACTCCGGTGCGCCAACTGTCATCACTTTGCATTCCAATTTCCCTTTCTCCAATATCTCTTTCTCAACATCCACATTTACCCAATGGCTCCTGTACGTTTCCAGGATACCTCGCAATCCGCCTGGCGCCTTTGAGCATCGAACCCACTCGTTGACTGCCACCTGGTCAAGCGAGCTTGGATTGTAGCATTCAGCCTTCATGAAGTGCGTCCAAAACTCTTCTTCTTTGCCCTGAATGAGCATCTCCGGCACGTGCGGTAACCAGAAGAATGGAATGTGCCAATTCCACACGCCTTCTTGCTTGTATTGTGCGCCGACGTTTTCCCGTGTGAAGAATGATTGTTCAGTAAGGCGTTCTGATAGCATCATTTCGCAGAAACTGAGATGTGTGACTCGGTCAGGATATAAGCCCGCAAGGCAGAACGCATAGGTACCGCCGCGATCTTCGCCATGAACAGTAAAAGTCTTGTGCCCCAGCTGTTCCATCAGTTCCGCCATGTCTTTTGCATTCGTGCGACCATCGTAGCCCTCGCTTGCGGGTGGCTTGTCGGTAGCGCCGAAACCACGAAGATCCGGTGCAACGATGGTGAAGTGTGGCGTTAGGTACGGGATGATGCGGTACCAGTAGTAGTGATTCTTTGGTGTTCCATGAAGCAGAAGAAGGGGAGGCCCCGAGCCGGCCGTAATGTAATGCAGGCGGATACCATTCACGCGCGCCATGTGATGTTGGCTTGCATGACCGTCATGATCGTATGTCTCGGGCATCTTCCTGGAAGTGTCTTGAACTTTAGATGTATGAGCGAACCTTCAGACTGTACTCATATTTGAACCGGTACCTGTCGAGTAGGAAGGTAGTCTACCCCACATTTTAACTGGAGAGATGACATGACTCGACGTCATAACGGGTAGCGGAAAGTATGTACTGGCGGAGATGTCTCCGTATACGCCACAGACGAAGCTGTAGCCAAAATACACCTACTATTGGAACAAGGTCCCTCTAGTAGTATGACTACCATAGATCACCGAGTAAGGAGAGAGACGAGGTGGGGTGGCTGCAACGTATTGTATTGACTGTCGTGTTATACTGTTTGTCCAGCTCGTCTAAACAGTAACGAGGACGTTACAGTGGGGCTGTTCCTCCATGTACGGCAAGTACCGCAAGCCTACCTTCCACCAACCTGGACTGAACCCACACATTCTCAACACCTACTCATTTTTGTTTTCACGAGAGAATGTGACAATACGTCAAATGAGCCAGATGGTGTGACGTTCCGAGAACAGCGGCGAACCGCTTTCAAGAGCAGCGACTCACCATACTGATTACTCTTATCCGACGCAGCTTTCTGTGTGTAGCTATGCCTGGAAATTAGTGCTTGCCAGGGTGAGCGACGCCTTGTGTTCTTTCGCGAAAGCGCCCACCGGCAAGAGATCGACTGTTGAACGATGTAAATAAAAACAAGAAGCGATGTAACAGAACATGAGAGGAGATTTTTTGATAAGATGAAACTGTGTTGATCAGTCACCTCTGAATCTTAGGAGATCTTGTATCGTCGGGGATGCAGCTGTTATCGGGCCTCCTTCCGCACAAAGCCCAATATGGTTAGCGCCAACAGAGCTGGGCAATGGCGCCATCGATTAACAGTTCCATGGTGCCCACTCCCTCCCCGTATTTCCAGCGATCCTCCCATTTGCATCTCTGAAGTCTCATCAGTTACATCCCCCAAGCATCATTATGACACCAGAATGATTGCCATTCCTCCAACCATAGAAGCTTCACGCTATATCATGAATCGAAGCGTGACGCCTTTATATATGTTACGAGGGTTGCATACATGCAATGTTTGCGATTCGTCGCTGTATCATTCATTCATAAGCTATCATGAGTCGATTACACGTTAATCCACCTTCCCATCCAAGTGTTCACGACCTGTTTGGCCTCATCCACCAAGCCCATATCCAACAAAAGTTGCGACGTTCCACGCACTGCAGAGTCGAGCGCAGAAAAGATCCAAGCATGGGTATAAGAGGTATGTTCACCTGGAGTGTTTCATTAGTGCTTGTTGTGTAGTACTTATGGCGGGACTTACCAATAAAGATAGAGTTGAACTCCGTTTCATAGTATGCGGGGATGTACAGCTCCTGCTGTCCTACGGTTGGTGCAGCCCAAGCGCCAGCGGCATGCTCATCTGTTTCCCAACACTGCCTATCGTAGGCACCAGTGAATTGCTCAGTCGCAACTTCGCCATGAACCTCGACCATTGCACGCTGAACGTATGCGACATGGTCGGCGGTGCTAAGGGCTCCAACAGATCGAGCAATGTTGCCGGAAGCGTAGGAAGCAAGGATAACTCCAGGAAGAGAAGAGTTGATCTTGTATGCGGGATAGCAAACGGAGCCGATCCCTGGAATATCAACCGAACCACAGCCACCAATGATGGGCGGCGAGAGCTTTTCCCAGAAGCGAGTTTTATAATGAAGCGCAACCTTGCACGACTGCTGGTAGTTCATCGTACTGATGGCGCGAGACAAGAGTGAGGAGTACTTGGGCAGCTTCCACAGCCGTACCTTTGAGAAAGGTACTGCGACGACCGCATAATCAAACTCTTCGCTCTGAGACTGCATTGCGAACGGATCCTGGCGCCACTCAAGAGCAACCTTGCCAGTTTTGTTGTTGTACTTCAGGCCGGTAATCTTACGACCGAGTGTCAAGCGGCTTTGGACAAGAGGATAAAAAGCGCGAGGAAGCGATTCAAGGCCCTTATCGATCGTCCTCCATGTCGTGGCTCCGAAATACGCCGTGTCATACTCCCATATCGGACCGTTGTTTGAGGATCCACCCATGAAGTCCACCAGGTCCGAGCTTACGTTGAGCGCGTACCGCAGGTACGCAGTCTCGGACCAGTGGAACAGACCTTTCTCAACGGCATCTTTATGAGCCTTATACACGTTAGACGAAATGTTGCGGAGTACTGCGGGTGTCACGCCGATGAACTCCTCGAGCGCCTCGGCAGCATGTGACTGGGCTTCCCGGTCGGGCGATGTAGCACTAGGAAATGCCAATGACGAGTTAGCCCGGAGCTGAGCAGCACTTGGAATGCGACCATTTGGGAGACGGTAGCCGTTAGAATTGGCCGGCACATTCGGGCTGCTCTGGATCCACGGTATGAACTTGACAAGTAGATCACTCGCATTGCCGTTCAACTGATTAAGCACGTCACCAAGTTGGAAAACCATCTTGTGGTCCTGAATGTCCAATGTCTCATTAGTGTCCGCGTACCGAGTCGAAACAGGAAATCGCATTGGGCCCATCTCTTGGTACTGGTATTGGTCTGGAGTGGTGCCAGCGAGGTACTTGGTCCGGATTCGACCACCGATTCGCTGAGATGACTCGATAATGTGCCAATCGTGGATGCCCACGGAGTCGAGAAGAAGGCTGGTCAGTAAACCCGCCATACCTCCACCAACAATGCCAATCTTTTTGCTCTTCTCGACAGCAACAAAGGAGGCATTGTTTTGCTTCGACTGCATGTATGACACGCCGTCGACTACACGTTGAGACGAACTATTAGCTCATGAATCACACACAGTGTACATAGCAAGATTACTCACACCACGGTCCCATCATATCAGCAATTGCCGAAATTTCTTCCCTCTTTTTGGGCTGATGTCTGACAGAAATCGGCGCCGAACGTCCGATGAGCGCCGAACTCGAATAAGCGTGCAGACATCCACCGTGCGCAGCATCTCCTGGCACGATCCAAACGAGACGCTCGGGACGAGATGTACGTTTGATCCAAGAAGAGCCAAGTTCATGGTGCCTCGCAAGAGGACCGGTCATCTGGCAGTCCCCGAACACCACTCTGACCTCACCCTCGAAGTCATCGTCGTTGAAGCCAATATGTACATTGTGTACAGAATCAGATGTAACAGATAAGGGCTTGAAAAATAGGATGTCTGGCCGAGTGGTGACTGGACCAGTCAGAGCTACAGTGGCTAGTGAAAGAATAGCCGAGGAGGCTGTGATGAGGCTCTTCATCTTGACAACAATGGAGACACCGAGGGACTGGTAAGCACAACATAACAGCAAAAACCGGTCTTCATATACAAGTCTTGAGAGCTACATGATCAAGGGTCTGCAAAATATTTTACATACATGGTGGTCACTGCACAGCGCGTTATCATCGGTGGGCGGGCAGTCTAGCACCATGACAACGGACAGGCGATTATCACGCCGCCTCCCAGACAGCGGCACGCTCAACTCGAACCATTGCGATAAGGACCTTCCGCGCTTCCTTGCGGGATATTAGGTGAGGTGGACGAAGAATGGGGTTCGCGACGCGTCAAAGTTCGTTGTAGATGACGCCCGCAGGGCGTGGCCGAAGCGACGTGCAGTAGCGGTATGTTGTATTGAGCTGTAGTGTGGAGGTTGGGCCCCCAGTCGAGGATCGGCAAGCCGTTGCTTACAACAGAGATAGCAAGTACGAGCGTTGTCCCGATCGTCCGCGGATGTCAGGATGTTCAACGGGCCGATTTCGTGGAATAATCTTTGCAGTACCAACTCAAAGTATAGGAGCCGCAGCTACCCGACCGAGTATTCCATTTCAGTCGTTGACTCTATGAGTAGAGTTTTCTAATGACGAAGAGCTATTAGATGCTAGCTAGCCATCGGCTGATTGATCCCGAAGGGACCTGAACGATCCATTACAATGCTGCAACAACTCTCCAAGACTTGACGATTTTGAACTTGTCGACCTCCATATGGCACACCGCTCCCACGGGTCTGTTAAATCCGCCGAGCACGTTGTATCCGCGGCTTGTGTTGTAGAATCTGGCCGTGTGTGTTCCTTTCGCTGATTTTCAGCCTATCAGATCGCAAACCGCAAGCCACCTCACAAAAAAGGTGGATCTTCCATATCGATAACGACTTGACACGAGCGACCCTAGCATGCACGTCTTATCTCAACCGCGCATATAAAACGTTATCTTGGGTTACGTCAGACGCCCCAGCAGGTTCACCGGGTGCAGCAAAAACTCATGTCTTTCTATTTGGGATTTGGCGAGAAGCCTACATGTCTTCCAAGGTTAACAATTCTTTTAAGATAGTAATAACTTTACAAACAAACTTCAAGGATAGGTAGACTGTATAAGCTGAGACACAAATATTTACAACACCTGGTGAGTTTGATACCGAGGAAGCAGTTCAAATGTAGAGGCTCGGCGCCCAGACTCAACACGCCCTTGTGGCATTTCTTTGCTGCAGCGTGTCTAGCTTTTGGAATACGAAGCGAAAAACCTTACGACCTTCCTGTTATGGTACCTTCGGGATGATTGCAAAGCACTTCACCCCACGAGATACGCCATGTGGACCACGTGACTTCGGCTTACAAGACCGGGCGAACCTCTTCAGTCGCTCATCGTTTGGGCAACCCATCTAATGACTCGAAAGATGAGAGAAGGGAATTACCAATGGCTCGAGTTTTATCTTCTGATAGTCGGAAGCTTGGATCGCGGCCGCAAGCGATACATGACCATGGCCTTGGCTAGCATGGGGTTCAGTAAGCGTACCCGGTGCTCGGAACAATGGGTTTTCTGGGACGCATGGCAGTCGAATGCAAACTTCTTCCTGAGCTTTGGTGCCGCTTCCTCCAAGGATATGTAATAGCAGTTGAAGCTACAAGAATCGTGGCAAGCCCCTCACAGCCATGATATCCAGGCAGCCGGGTCCCTCAGATCAAACCACTCAGATCCCTACTTCCACTCTACTACCTCATTCGAAATGGTCTCCTTCAGCTCCATCATCACCTCTTTTCTCTTGGTCGCCGGTGTTGTCGTTGCCAAACCGGTGCCAAAGACTGCTGAAGTGCCAGTCGTCACCTACCTAGGCACACAAGGACCTATCCTTTGTACGCTGTATCCTCGATAAAAAAGTATTCCAAGCTGACTCTCGACTAGCAAGTGGCGCATGGACGTCAAAGGGCATAGTCTATACCTCTGGAACCGTTCCGACGTTCAACGGATCCATTGTTGCTGGCGGTATCGAAGCACAAACCGTAAGCTCACCAAGTACTGTCCCTTCCTAGAACTACCGTCTCACATCCTCCAGGCACAAGTTATCAAGAACATTGGTGTCATTCTCGAGGAAGCTGGTACGTCATGGGACTACGTCTTGAAGACCACCGTCTTTCTTGCGAACATGAGCGATTACACTGCCATGAACTCGGTTTACGGCGCTCTGCTTCCTTCACCGAAGCCTGCACGCACTGCTGTTGAGGTCGGCAAGCTTCCTGGTGCTTTCTTGATTGAGATTGAGGCCATCGCTGCCATTCCAGAGTCATGAGTCGGTACGATAGTGCAGAAGAAGTCAATATGACGGAATTGATTAAGTAACGATAATGAGAAAATCCCATCACCAGGAGCAATGGAAAGTGGCGTGATGCCGTTCACGGTATGAGAAGCGGCCTGTTCTTTTTGGAGTCCTACTGCGTTCATTCTCTTCCAGGCTTTTCAAGGACTTTGCTTTACATTGCAACTTTATCTTTGCCCCAAACAACTGGTATGTCTGAATCCGATCTTCCCGTAGCCTTGTGTCCCGTGATAGCGACGTCTTTCCACCCAAATGCACTACAATTGATCGTCCCTTTGAACTTGCGGCAATCATTACCCGAGAAGACAATGTACCCAAGCCCCGTGTCCGGGTTTGCCTCGCCAGACTTTGCGACTTTCGATTCATCCTGAGCCTCCGGCGCGCCATTCCATCTGAACCAGAACTTTGGCGAGCGGAAACTGTTCTTCTCGAACATGTCAAAACGAGTCTGTTGCGGCGATTCGGGCAGGTCCTCACTTTTCTCATCCTCATCATCCTCCTCATCTTCGCCATCTCCCTCGCCCTCGAAACCCTCGACGGTCCTTCTTAAGCTCTCGCGACTACCAGCCATCACTACCGCCGCCCTCAACGCTCCCGGTAAGGCAAGCTCACAAACGACGCCTTCATCGTTCTCGGTCAATCGATACACTTCCAGTGATGCGGATGCATCCGGAGATACGTTGTCTAACTTCTGCCAAGCTGGGCACCTGATTTCGTAACTGCCGAATGTTTTGTGGACGTCGAAGCGCTTGGATTTGGAGCCTCGCTGGTTGCGATTGTGCATATGACGCGAGGAAAAGGCAGCATCTTGCCAGTCGTCGGACATGGCTATAGAGCGGTGTTTAGAGTATAATAGATCAGATGTGGTGGCTTGCAGGAAGGTGGACCCTCAGTGCTTGTCAGATTGGTGTTCTAGCATGAGGGTTGTGGGTGCTGACGTCATCGAACCGTACTCCCACACCAGGCGTTGCAATAATTCGTGTCCGATTAGCTAAGCGAGGCCCTCACCAAAATGCCTCATCTTCACCACCACCATACAATTGCTCTAACAAAGTCGGAATCACAGCCATTTTGGCTCAAAATTGATGATAGGCACATGAGGCTGTAAATAGCTATATAGAGGCCTATACTGAAGCGTTTTCTAGTGTTGCAGTCGCGTTTTTACCAGGTTGCAGAGCGGATCTTCTCTCCACCGTTAACAGATAGCTCAGAGCACCTCTCAGGCATTTCAACAATCCGATCTCTGATCTGTTCTAACATTATTAAAGCCCAAACTTCCTGTAGTATCTCCTTTAAGTGAGTCTTTGTACCATCCCACGCTTTTTGACCATCCTCAGGATACTGAATACGTCGTTTTGCACGTTGTTTTAGGATGAGCCAAATGCCTTCAATAGGGTTTAGATCAGGGCTCTGTCCTGGGTGAAGGATAACAGCAATCCAGTTAGCCTGCCGCAGGTTTTCTGCAACGTTATCTCTACTTTTTGTGCCGTGCGATGGGTCGTTATCCTCCTGAAGCAGCCACGATCGAGGCTCCTGGAGGCGAGCTTCATGTATATATCTGATGTACGCTGGAAGGACGTTTGACGCGTAGTACTGCTGCGTCATATGGTGGCCAGAGCCTTGTACTTCGAGAGGTGGAGGCCTAGTAGCCTCCCATTCCTTCACCCTCTCATGGTATTGATCGTCTGTTTCGTACTTGCTTCTTCGAGGTTTTGGAGGCTGTTTTGGAGGCTTCAGCATGTCCTTCTCATCGTTATAGAAGCAGAGAGGGCTCTTGAAGTTCCAGTTTATAGAGGCGTACATATACAGCGTTAGAGGTGTTGCCTTTTGCTTCTTCCTCGTACAAACGTTTCCTGGCTTCAGGCGCTCTCCCTTCCTACGCAGAATACGAGGCTGCTGGAAGCTCTCTGTTGGGTTGAAATGAGCCTCATCTGTAAAGTAAACAGTATCCCAGAAGCCTCAGATAGGCTCCTCTTTATAGTTGTTGCCATAGCGTACGCGCGCGCGTTTATTTGCAACAGAGATCTCATCTGAATAGGCTGCAGCGTATAGGTGCGCGTCCTCACAATTGCTAAGGTTATAGCGGAGGGCCCGAGGGCATAGAGGGACGTTATTTACGCGTTTTTGAACAGGTATTGGAGCGTCTCGAACAGGGTTCTCTTTGCCAGTCAGCAGACTTTGAAGCTGCTCTTGGCTGACTCTGTACGGCCGACCAAGCTTATGGCCTTTCTGCTGAGCTTTCTGCTTCCTTGTACGTCGGCCATTGCTAAACTGCTCTCTCTCCTGCCTCCAACGCAGTCCTGTACGTTCTGAGATACCGTGGGCATCAGCTACCTCCTGTAGAGTCTCGTCATGACGTCGGTGATCGTAATGCCAGAAATAATGGCTTTGCTCTTCTGTATCAGGAATAGTAAGAATTTCGTCTTGTATAGGAGTATGAGGGCTTTCATATGCATCAGCCATGACAAAATTCAAGCAATATTGAGGTATATTGTATTATGTTGAAGATAGGATGTTGATGGTGTTCAAATGTTTGGTGGGGGCCTCGCTTAGCTAATCGGACACGAATTATTGCAACGCCTGGTGCCCACTGCTTGAGCATCTTTCTAACATTGCGCTAAAGGAACATGTTATTGACATATCCCACTACAATCGCTTGTATGTTTACGGTCTCGAAAAATCTACTCAGCATCCTTCCAATGTGATAGAGGGCAGGTGGAGCAAAATGGACGGTTTTACTTCGTCTATTCAAACAGGGTCAGGCAAAGAATGCCTCGCACACCCCCCACCAAATGGCGCAGGTGTCGACATCCACAAGACACTCTCCTCACTCACAAGTCACCGTCTCGTGAGTCGCGCGCTTAATTCACCCTGTGTTTGGTAGGTCACCTTGGCAGTCTCAACGTGGTTAGTGCGCCTAGCCACACATGTCTCACATCTTGCCCCGCCAGGCTACGGGTCCAGCAGCGATCAACCTGTGCGACTTGTTCAGTTTCTACCTTTTCTTTACAGAATATTTTAGTTCTGATCCTAAATACCCGCTCCATATCGCTATTCGATCAGAGTAATCGCCATGTTCGCCTTTCTAAAGTCGTCGCTCGGCTGGAAAGAAGACGAAGCTCTGTCACCGCCGCCAGCCACCATCGTAGGAATCAGAATACCAGCAGATGGCTCTCCGGTTCATCTTCTGCATCTCACCACGGCTCCTGATTCCGGAGGCACAACGACATTTCTTCACCACGTGCCTGATACGCGCTGGTGGTGGCAACCAAAGGAGACCTGGCAATTCCGCGATGCGCACCGAATCGACCTTCAGCTGGACGAGAATACTGCGAGAACCCTTCATATCCAACAAAAAGAGCGCATAGATCAGGTGTGCCAATTACGGCTACCATCTACTAGGAGGGGACAGCTCGAAGTGAGGTAACGTCAAGGGCAACTCTTCGTGGAGCAATGCCACCACCTCATTTCACATCAACACTTAGATTGCGTTGGTGCCTACTGTGTTCTGTACACATATGCTGTCGATCACCTACCGCTGAATTCGCATGTCCCAACCTGGGTCGCCTTGAAAGACACCTATAAGCAATCATATTATGGCGACGCTTTTGTGGTGAAGATGGACCCTTTGGAATGTGATCCGCTCAATTCGGCTGCGTACGCAGATGTGCCGCCGGCGTTCATCGACCTGCTTCAGGAGAAGCCGCTGAAGTCTTGGAAGATAGACGTGGGATTTCGCCAGCCGTGGGAGACTCCATACGATGGTTCAAGCGATTGGAAAAGGTCATGATGACCTGTGACTGTATTGGGTGTGTGTAGCAAAAGCAAGGTCGCAGGCTGGAATGGTGATCAAGAGACAGCAGTGGGAAGACGTGGACATGCAGATGTTGGGGCTAAAGAAGTTCTTCTCGTACGATCTTTACTGCGAGGTGAAGATGACGCGAATGTGTGATAGAGGTAAGCTCAAAATCCTCTGACGGTATACGCCAGTTTCCTAACTCACTTAGGCGCATCTCTTCTATAGTTTGCAATCACAATACATGAGACCCCTTATTGCTTCAGTTGAGACACGGGAATGATTGCGTGGGTCTGCAAATGCAAAGCCACTATTTTGCAGCCAGATACAAGTGTTGTGTCATGTGGTATCAAGCTGATACAGTCTCCGACTTCTCGACACCTCCACCGGAACCACGATCAACGACTGTTCTCTTCTCGGCAAGCGCCTCAGTCCTTGACCGACTCTCGGAATCAAGGTATGGGGCTTCCCCGATACCAACCGCGCGGTTTCCGAACCGCTCACCAAGACCGTCGTAGTCAAAAGTCGCGCTATGGAATGCACTGCGGTTATCCCAGATCGCTATTTTATCGTTAGATTACCATGATTTGCAATGCGTGAAACCATGAGACTCACCAAGGTCATTCTTGCTCTTCCATTTCAACCTTACTTGCAGATCGTGGTTCTCAGTAATGACAGAACGGAACTTTTTCAGCAATTCACTACTCTCCTCGTCGTTTAGCTCGTTGATGTACTTTGGGAACGGCCCCAAAGCATATACGCTCTTCCAGCCGGTAACGGGATTGGTGCGAACAACCGGATGGATGGCCTTCAGTTCCTTGCCGACGTTCTTTGGACTACCGCGTTCCTTCAAGTACAGTTTGACCTTCTCTGGGTTCGCTTCAGCTGCGCGAAGGAACCCATCGCCGACAAATGTAGCGGTCAAACCTTCAAAGAACTTTTGGTACACCTTTGAGAAACGATCATAAATCTCGTATCCAGATGCCCAAAGCGTGTCGCCGCCCGTCTCAGGAAGCTGCGTCAGGCGCAGGGACGTGTAATCAGCAGGCACAGGCTCGAACTGGATATCGGAATGCCATTGCGCGGCATCGTAATGACGATTGCCTGACTGCCGCCCATTTTGTTCGTGGCGGAAGATCTGTTTTCGTGCGAGTGAGCTGATTGTGCTGATCTCCGCGTCATTGACACCGAACTCTGAGGTGTTGTTGAGGACTGGGTGGATATGCAGTGTGGAGTCTGCGGGCTTGTTGGTCAGCTGCCCAAGGCGATGGACGAGCTGCTTTTGAAGTTGGTTGGTTAGATTATCCTGGGCGCGGAAGAAGACAACACCGCGTTCAGAAACTATTCCGTGTCAATCGATGAGCATCGTGGAGAGGGGGCGTCGGCATACTGGTTATTGCAAGATCACGAATGAGGTCATCCGAGTCAGATGCATTAAGAATGTCATCGACGATGTTCACTCCCGTGTACTCGCGGCCGATGACCGGTGTTGCTTCCTCAAATTTGAACTTCTTGTCGAGCACACCAGACTTTGTCAGTGGAGAAGGGTACGAGTGTTTGTCTTGAGTAGCCATGGTATCGAACAAGTGTGCCTCGATCAGATACAAGAGCCGAGGAGGAATTTTCACGATGAATAGTGCACTGTCGGTCAACAAGCGGTCTTATATGGGTCGCGACTGTGATGTGCAACGATGTCGCTATTTTGACGTTCCAGGTGGGGAAGATCACGCAAACCACAAAGCCGAGCACGCAACGTCCTTCGCGCACACTCAATGCGCGACGTTGACCTATCGCAAGCGGATTACTGCAAGCCAAAATCCACCGTGAGTATCTGTTATCTGCTTCTTTTGTAATGGGTACAAGGATGATATTTGAAAGCCGAGGTGCCGTTGTCATTATTTGATGTTTCCCAAAGCTCGCATCCCCTTCGCGTCTTCCGCTCACGGTTCAAGAAGAATGAAATTGGGGCCGAGACAACAATATTCGGGGGAAGACACGCTGATCATGTGGCATTCCTACGTTAGTTTGAACCGATGCGAATAGGTACAGTCTCTAGCACAGCCCTAGCACCTGATATCATGAAGAAGTACAAAGCGTGCGGAACACCTAGTTTTTGTTGCAACGCATCATGTTGTTATTGTCAAGGTGAATGGATGAGCACGTGATGCGCAGTTCGCTTCGCACGTGGCTGCCACGTGGATTTGCGCAACCTTCCCACACAAGCGCGTCTGCAAATACTGATGTGGGGAAACACCACACCGCGCCGCGTTTCGTAAACATGTCAACTCACGATGATGAGCTCGAGCAGTGTCACAAGCGCGCATATCGGTAAGGCTACCTCCACGGTGGTTTGAGAACAGCATTTACCTTGATAGATCTTACCAGCGAGTACAAAAAGCCGAAATGGCCTTGCATGTAGAGTGCGCCCAGCTCCTAGCTTCCAGCCACAAACTCGAAGAGGCGATTACTCGTGTGACTGAAAAGCGACGAAAGCAACCATGGCGGTATCTTGCATGCACGCCACACCTGCCGGTCTTGCAAGCTGAGCGCGAGTCCATTCTCGATTCGCTGGATTCTATCAACACGCGGTTGAAGAATCATCAGATCGAAGAAGTTCACTGCATGAAACAATACGCGAAAAATTCATGCCGACATCTTTGCGACATGGTCATGGATCGTCTGCCACGCGAACTTCGCGATGTCATCTATGGATACCTGTTGCCAAGGACTACCGTCGACGCCACAGCACAATGGGCTCGGTCATACGTGTACTTGAGCACATCAACAGGGATCAAAATGAATACGTGCGACTACTACTGGCAACTCCAGTTCGGCACGCATCCCATCCCAGCGCATTGTGTTGACAAGCATCACATGGGTAGAACGCTCCTAGAGATTGCCTGTGTCTGGGACCAACTCACGAAGTATGAGGCCGAAGTACAGCAACTACCGAGCCTCCTCCGCTCGGAGCACTGGCTGCATGGTCGCGGCGCAGGTACTGCCATTCGAAACTTGTCGGTCACACTATGGTACCCGAAACATCTGCGCTACAACTGGGATACACTGCAGCCGTGTATCGACGCCAACAGCATCCTCGAGCTCTTCCCACTTATGAATATTTGCTTGGAAGTTCTGCTGGGCTTGAAGCCAGGCGCGAAAGTATCGGTTCTACTCACCATGCGTCCAACTATGGCCATTCCTCGACACCCCCCCGACGCAGAGATTCGAGAGAGGGCGCTCTTGGAGTGTATTGCTCCGATCATCCATACGTTGCGTAAGCTTCAGGATTACGGCCTGAAAGTCGAAGTTACCCTTAGCGACTACGACTGGCGATTGTCTCAAATAGACGAACAAGTGTCTAAGGAGTTGTGGAGAGCTAGGATCCAGGAGAACAATACGAGGGAAGACATGTTGTTTCCAATCGTTCCATGAGCTAGCAGCGCAAGGGACGCGAGCACGCTTTTGGGTCACCCAGTAATACCTGGCTGCCCTTGCGTATGGTACGTTAGAGATACGGCGGGGTCAGTTGTAGCGCACTACTGACACTCCCAGAATGTCAGGGCCTTTTTGATCGCTCCGATGTTTAATTTGTGGAGCTGACCATATGGGGAAGACACTCATGGTGGAGATATGGCCACGCTTTGGCGCGTTTCCAGTCAGCTTGGAGGGGATGTAGAGTCTTCCATCATGCCAATGAAAACGTAGGATGGAGCAAAGAACACTGGATGTCTATTTCTGATCACGAATGCATCGATACGTTATTGCGCGCGCCAATTGAAATATGCACTTTGCCGTTGTGATGGATGATAACCTATAAATTTGAGTCGTTCAACAAACTGGAGGCAAAAAAAGAACAAATCTAGATTAGCATCTTACTATTTAGTTGATGAGACATGAGTTTCCGCTGATGAGCAATCCTGCAATTGAGGTATTGGGGGACGTGCTCGAGTTCAACGAATTGATGTAGTGCGGCCGAATGGAATATCTCATCAAATTCTTGCGCAAGGTTGGCTATGGCTTGCCTTTGCGACAAAATACCGCCAGTCGTCAAGCCTATCGCGACACACACCCACTCGTGAAGCTTCAAAGTAGGTGGGGTCGTGTCGCAGGGATTGACGTTGTCTGCAGTATCGACTGTGCGTGGAACGTCTTGATCTCGAACGTTAACGGTGTGGTACCCTACTACATAACGGTATGCCATGTCTCGAAGTTCCCGAGGAAATTGCTTGTAGAACGCTGCTTGGAACTCGCAAGATTGCTGCCGAGTACAGGCTTCGATGTACTTATCGATGCTCCGGTTTAGCTCCGCACGTTCGCACGTAACAGTCCTTACGGCATTCTTGTACAAGCGAAGCTGCGGCGGATCGAGGCCAGGGGACTTGTGAGCTACCCAGCCATTCCGGAACATCCAATTGTCCAACTTGTCGTTGAGTTTGACCTGGTGCCGCAATAGTAGGAGGAGCTGGCTCAGTGCACTATCGAAGTTAGCTGACGATAGATAGATTTCGCGACTTCCAGTCCGCGCCTACGTACCTGGCGACAAGTTCGTGATCAAGATTTGAAGTCGCACGGTCGACCGATAGTCGTTGCATTAGCGAGGTAAGTACATCCATGTTGAATTCGTTCCGAGTTGAGAAAAGCATAACTGGGGGAGGGAGAGCGAAAAGGGGTTGTGTGAAGTGAGAAACGTATAATCACGCTAGGGCGGCTTGGGCTCGCGCTAAAGTAGGCGGGTAAGCAAGCTGGGCTTATTATTAAGTAGCAAGAGAGAACAAGCACTATTTATTGTCATTGAAGTCCGTCATCCGCACTTAGAAGTATACTCTTTTATACCTGGATACATAGTCATCAGCAACCGATATCACGCCCTAATCAGTTTCGTGGATTGGCCTGCTTCACCTTTTAGCCTTAGACTGTGTAAAATAAGTGTCCATAACCTCGGGCTACAAAATACAGTTTTCGAAGATTTTCAACCCATCAATAGCTTATGCCACAATACGAACCAAAAAGCCTGATAATTGGTGATTAACTAAACACAACACCGTGATCCCAAAAGCTTCTTTTGTCTCATTTTTGTCGTCGCGGAGGGATCAAAATTTACCTGCACGCAACGCCCATCATATTGCTCCTCTAGAACATTTGTAAAGTGGGGACTTTTAAGGCATGCAACAAGCAAACAGCGGTGAGTGGCGGGTGCATGTCGATGACAGACCTGCAGACCAAAACAAGGCCAAAGGCAATAGTATGGAGCTAGTTCTGTTTCGGTACTTTTCGTAGGTAATATGAAGGGCGAATGCAACACCAACCTGTACCCAGCTAACGCATAATGTCTCCAATAATTTGAGGAGAGTGTTGCGAACGCCTCCCTGCGCATGGCAAATTGCGGTGAATCAGTAGTGTTGACCCCTCGAAGACTGTCCAACGCACCCAATCTAGCCTTCCGGCGCAGAGTCTAGCCATCTTGCTCTCTAATCCGCTGAGCGCGTTTCGCCAGTAGTTTCTGTGTCACTGTTAGCGGGAACCAACAATATCGGTCTTTAGGGATGGACCCACCTCTTGATGTGCTACGATCTTCTTGTTCCAACAATCTTCCGTGAACTCATTGGCTGTGAGCAGGAACTTCAGCATGTACCCGAACTTCATTTCGACCTTATATCCCACGCCAAGGAGGTGCTGGAGCTCTTTGCGCAGTTTCCTCAGGACATCAGCGACCGGAACAGCTGCACTTTGATCCGCCCCGGTTCCGCAATGGGTGATGTCGAATTGCAGCGCAATCATGAGCTCGGTTTGGGGTCCAAGGGTATCGAAGAGCGTAAAACTCCTCTTCAGCTAGGATAGCGATAAGTCAATGTCTCCGCCTGGTGGTATGTAACTGTAGAACTCAATTTTTTTGGCGTGATCGCGTGGTGACAGATCCCAGCCGCTCTCATTATGACTGAAGAAGTGACGTAGATCCTCTGAAGCGACAAATCGAAATCTGCATAGTGAACACCAGGATTCTGCGAATTCGTACAGCATCTCATCGGGCAAGGTGCCAGCCTTGAGAAGATGGCTATAGCCGCGGGGCTGAAGTCCGCTGATGAGTAGAGCAGTCATAGCTGTATCGAGGACCCCAGACGTTCCGAGATTTGGTGTGCTTCCCATCAGCTTAGTGACTCCAACTTGATGCTCGCCATGAATGTAGTGATAGATGATGTCTCGCAATTCCCGAGGGAGTGTCGTATGTAGCAGGCGGAGCAACACTTCACACTCGTGCTTTGCACTGTCCTGGATATGTTCTGTGATCTTGACATTAAGCAACTCTCGGCTTCTGGTGATTGCGGGAACAGCCTCCTGCAGCACGCGGTACTTCTCAGGTGTTATGGTCATGAGGTCCGTCACGTTGATTGTTGTGCGACCAGAGAGAGGTTCTTTGTCGAACGTGAGGCAAAGTTCTATTTCCATTCTCTGTAACACTCTGCTGTAGACTTGAAACCTTCTCATCGCTCTAGCACCAGTCAGATTCATCTAGGCCGATACGGGAAACGACCTCGGACATACCTCGCGATGAAGTCTCGGTCAAGCCCTGGTCCTGTTGGGGCGACCAGGAACTCCAGAGCGGTGGGTACTGGCGGTTTCATGCTCATCATTTGGCCACAGGTAGAGGATTTGGCGACGCACACTCGTGTCTTGGCGCTACGCAACTGTTTCTCGGCAACAGCAGCAGCCGCAGCTACCCAGGGCAATGTTAAAGATTAGAAACGCCGCCAGGGGGATGGAATTATTGAAAGAGTACCGATAGAGAGGGAAAACGGCCAGAGACCCGGGTAAGTCACTTTGTGTGAAGGCGTTGATAACTCCATCGGCAACTACCGTCTCGATTAACGATACACCGCTGCTTCGATATCAATGAACCGAGTATGAACATATCCACTTTGTTCAGTCAAAGTTCCCTTGAAGATTTGCGAGTAGTATCTGCTAAGACTACATGTCGTAATTTTCATGAACCTAACTTTGAGCTCTTGAACAACAACCGTGAATTCAGCGCTAGAGAACCTATGGCGGAAAAGTATAGTCGTGAAATGTATATCAAGACTGGAGTTGCACAAAGAAGATGAACCTCGTGAGGCCATATGGGTTCATTGAACTGCGCTCAACCAGAAGCAGTTGCCAGTTTCTATGACTCATTAGCGCACGCAAGCTGAGGCATGTGCTCAGTCCGACTGACCACCTTCTTGTCCAGGATCTTCTGATACCACACCTCCTTGCTAAGATCGTCGGACTTGACCCGAGTGACAAGGCTACTATCCACTTCGATGGTTACATTGTGCCCGACATCAAGAAGCTCCTTGACCAATGGAAAGACTCCACTCAAGATATCAAGGAACTTGCAAATGTCATGCTCATGACCGTGCCAGATCGCCTTCCGCGCGAGGGTCGCGACAGGTAACATGATCCTGGCTCCTTTCTTGACGTCAGTTAAGCACGTGAGGTATTTCGACATCGATTTGCACCACTCCAGATCCGTGTCGAACATGCAGCCTCCGGGCCATATGTCAATCTCAACATTTCTGACAAGTTGGCGTACGGGCAGGTCGAGGTCCCACAAATCTTTCGATAGGAATTCCAACACCACGGTGTTCGTCGCGAACTGGAAGGTCGTGAATTTGTACCACGCTTCGAAGAGCTCGCGCCGCGTGCTAGCATCGCAAAATTCGGGTTGGAGGACATGCAGACTGTCAACAAGTTGGGGCCGGGAAGATCTCGGAGAGTGCAGCGGGAGAAAATCAGTCTGCTCGATGAAGACATCGGATTGCGACAGCAGATACTGGTAGACCATGTCTCTCAGCTCACGTGGAAGATTCTGCTGGATGCGATCGCATATGGCGAGGCATTCTGGCGCTGCAAATGCAGTTATTCGATTGTTGAGGTCTTCAGACAGGCTTCTTTGAGAACGATCGATGTTTTGCCGCAGTTTTTCGAGAGCGACATTTTTGTCATGTACATGATACGATGAATGTGCGTCCCTAGCTGGAGGAGTTGATCTTTCAAGGTAGAACGTTTTGTACATTCCAACAATTCGAGTTTCCTTAATGTTCTACAACGACATTAGCCTAAAAACAACCACGATGGACTTCGAGCGTGCCTTGCGATGTAGTCACGACCCAGCTCCGGGATCTGCGCATCAGAATCGCTGCTGTTCATTGTGTCAGACAGGTCCTTCTTCTCGTGAGAATCACTTGACAACGACAACGTCGATCGAATGTTGATAGTCGAGTCACTTCACATGCAGGAACAGCAGACCGCACGAGATTAGGCAACCATGAGCTCGAACTAGCGGCTTGGCGATGACGCACGTCTTCGTTGAGCGAGCAACGCGCGCAATACACTACACCTGTTCAACTTTACTCTCGGCAAGCCAATTACGATTGATATCGCGAAGCCGTATAGCTCACATGTTTCAATTTGACGATTGATGCGAGACCACTGGCCAGATGGGGTTAATGCGGAGTGGTGCATAGGTATGAGGACGGCCGCCGGTTGTGTTTAATTTTGGCACGTATTTTCTTGAACAGTCCAGTTGAGAAATGCTCCAGCTTCAGTCGAAACTCCGCAGGGCCAAAATCGATATCCACAGTATAGCCCGCCTCGACCAGCTGATGTAGTACACTGTTGTCTCTCGCCAGTTTCTAGAAACCTTCCCACGGCGTCCCTCGAGCGTCGAAGATGCGAAAGCGCAACAAAATTTTGGTTGTTGTTGAACACCCCATTAGATCTCTCAAGCGGTTAGAAATTAGCTCTTCATCGACCAGATCTGAGGGCTCGATGTCGAATCGTATCGTACGAAGGAAGGCTGACGGAAGAAGGCCCAGACCCCAAATATCCGTGGAGAGGAACTTGGAGAAGTCGCATCCGTGGGTGACAATGAATGTGGATTGCCTGTACCAGGCTTCTGCATCCTCGCGTTGCGTAGGCAAGCCGACGTAAGCCACTTTGCCGATGTGTTTATAGCTTTTAGATTGTGTCAGTCTGGCACCTTAGTTCACATGGTACACTGTGGACTGCATCTCCACGTGACTCTTAGTCCCTGGCTTACTCATCATGTTGTGTATATAATCGCTCTATGTAGCTCTCTCAACACAACAACCTTCTTCTCACTTTTGCCCTGTCTCCCACATCCGACAGATTGGATAGGCGAAGTCGTTAGTAGCTGAAACGATTTCGCCTCGATACCGATGTAGTTACGAATGAAGCACTCGCCGTCGTGACAGAGGAGGAAGCCGTGCGCGATGTCGCGCAGTTCTCGAGGAATATGTTGCTGCATTGAATCGCATGTTGTGCGACACTCAGACATCACACGCATCTCAATATGTTGCTGGGCTTCGCTGTCCAACATGTCCGCCTTTTGCAGGAGTCGAGCCCGGGCTAAGGTCAAATTTCTGCCCTTTAGATCGAATGGGGATTGATCGGCTTCGAACCTTGCCATTACTGCTGGCTCGTGTGCGCGAGCGCTTGCCATTAGGATGTCTTCAGCCGTCATTCTCCTCAAAAGTCCGTCTCCCCTAGCGATGCTGGACTGATGTTTTGCGTCCCTAACATCAATGTTTGGCATTGGGTAGGCGGACTTACAAGATGGCTTGGTCAGCAGAGTGAATGTCTTGTGAAGATCGAAGGGTGGACTAAGATCCTGGACGAGACTATTGTTGGCATGGGTGGTGTAGTAGAGGACCTCTTAAGTAAGAGCAAGGGGTTCCGCGAGGTTTACGACACTCTACTTTGCCACATCGCCGACACCACTGAAGCCGTTCAAAACACCCGGCAAACCTTCACATTGCGCCTCCGGAAGAATGAGAGAGAAGTCAAGGCTCTCGGATCTGAGCTGAACGCGATAAGACGACAAATTCAGCTTGAAGGTCAGCAATTACAGAAGCTGGGCTTACACTTTCACCGCGTATCTTTTATTGACGTACACGTCAGCGCCGTCTACCAGCATGATATTTCCCAGGTAGCGCACGGAGATCTCTATTGCCTACTAGACGAGTGGATGCAGGCCGTGGAGCTACAGGCAAATGTCTCCGAGAACAACATACAACGCGTCACAGACAACGTTGCTGCTATGTCCACTGGTGTGTAGTCGCAGCCAATCCAGGGTATTTCTCATTCGTCAATAGTATACGGCAAATCTGTGATCTAAGACCAACGTTCAAGGGTTCGCCGAGCCAGAGTGCAGTCGGTAACGCGTGACTACAGAGACTTGTTCGAATTCAGAGTGATGTATACGTCAGGATAAGGCATTCTCTGTCGGTCAAATTCCATGGGTCACCTGGCATAAAACAACGCGAGCATTGCGCAAAAAGCGCCACTGTTGAGAGTTAGTATATTATAGAGGATATAGCGCAAGATCATACCTATCAAACCCCAAATGAACATCCGCCGAGAGTCCAACAAGGTCCGCCGTGAAGCAAGAAGTGATGCAATCGCCCAATTTGTCCAGTCGCTGGTGCTCCACCATAACTTCTCTTGAACGTCTCTCGAATCTGCCAAGCTCGTGTTCGACGTGGAAGGTGGTGGACTTGACCGAGGCTGTTGTATTTTCACGGCTCTTGAGGCCATTTTTGAACGCGCCAAAATAGCGCTTTCAAACTTGTCCGGGCCGCAGGCTCCCTCTGCGAAGTCGACCAAAGCACGGTGCATCAGCGCGAGAAGCAAACACAATGACCCATGTCGTACTGCGTTAGGCCTTGTATTAATAGACATCCGGTGAAGGCCCAAAGAGCTTTTTGGCGTCCTGCGGCGCATACGCCGTGGTCTTCGTGACCTACATGGGTACCACCAATTGGCAATTCGGGTTATGCGGCTCGAGCATGCTGACAACCGCCAATGGATGCCCGGAATCATGCGTTGCGATGCAGGAGCAAATCATTATTGAGCACCTCTGAAGCCAATACGCCATGCGCAGAACATCCGTCGACAGCTGGAATTGTCTAGAACGATGAGCAAAGGAACTAAGATTCCAGCGTCAAACTGAACACCACATCAAACCGTGTAACTTCCGCGTTTCAGTGATTGTTCCAACAATGAGATACGATGATGCTATCGGAAGTATCGCCAGATGACATGCCACCAGTCCCGTCTTCGTACGCCCAAGTCAGGGCAGTCCGTCCTCGTGTTGTACATGCTTGCACCCTACGTCAATGGTAACTGCGAACAACGTGCGACGAGCTATGTCGCGACGCTCAGAGTTCCAGCGCTCCAAGCCCAGAATATCTGCCCTGGTCTGAATCAATGAATTATCAAATTCATATTAAGCGCGTAGGTGTGGATAAGATGGTCCTGATTCGGCTGAGACACTTCAATGTAGAAAGCCTTGGTGCCATTTGCTCTTCCTGCCTCGCTGCCATGGAATGATGGCTGTCATTGGCTTCCAACTACTGAGTGAATAGTAACTGTTCTATCGGCGCGCCCCTCGTCAGACTATACGAGAAATCAAGGAGGTTATAGAGCAAGGTATATGCCTTCATCATATTAGCATGAAGATGTGGGAATTGACAAGGTGTGCCGCAAAACTTACTCAGAATGCCAAGCAGAACGAAGCTTGTAGTTATGCACCTGACCTCTCGAGGACGTGAACGCTCGATGTATTTCCACCAGAGAGTGCAGGCATAGTCTTTCATCCAGGGGCCTTTGATCCGTGCCTACGGAGGATTTCTTACAAGTCTCCATTGGTATCCTAACTCGTTCGGTGTCTCGCGGCTCACGGTTATGATCGTCCACGGTAAGAATATCGCTCTCCAAAACCCGACTTTCAAGTCCGCAAATCTCAGGGCAGACATGATCTGATCTTGATTCTCAAACTCGCAAACTTTTATCAGCTCTCTCAGTCTAATTGGGTTATCAGAACGTTCGTGCAGTAAAAGCTCGCCCGGTGTCATGGAATCGTAAATCCTAGAGTCGGATACATAGCACCAGCCTTCCCCTGGTGAAGATAACCAGGATGTCAGCATTCCCCTGTTATCGAAGTCACTGCTTGGGATTAAGGATTCGGCGACAATTCCGAGGACTTGAGAATCAGCGCGCGTGCGAATAAGATGTAAAAGTACCTCTCCCAGTTGACCTTTCTGTGTTTAACGGCCTGAACGACGCCCGTCCCGGTCCCGGATCTGCAGTAAGATAAGATATCCTAAAATTGGGACCACACTGAATTTCATGTTGTCGTGCAACACACGACACAGGCAAGTAACGATTGTATCAGTCGAAGATCCTTCTGGAATATTGTCACCCCAGTCGGAGTGCATGCGATGGACGAGACATATCAGAAAGGCCGTGACATCTTTATGCCCCTAAAGGACCTTCCCATCTCGCAAAGTCCACGCCACGAAGTCATATCTCCGAAGAGCCGCGCTTAGATACAAGGGCGACATCACGAGTACCCACACAATGTGATTCAGAACAAGATCTACACGCGGGTCCATCACGATATAATCGCGACCTTCTAAAACGCTTTGATTTGTATTGAAGTCCTGGGTTCTTGTGACCAAAGCCAAAGGGATATTTTTGTCGACTGCCAATTCGAGCTACATGATAAAATCATACGGCGCTTGATTCATTGCGACTTGCCATCGCAGGATTAACACAGCTCGAATGAGTGTCGCCCATGCGAAAGCTGAAAGAAAACGACATTGCGTCTCCCGAGGGTCATAATTACGAGCTGTGAGCATGCATTCACAGTAGTCCGGGAATTGAAGCTTCTTGGTGTGTTTCTTCTCTTTGCGCTCACGATGTACTCGGCAATGGATCTGTGTACAAACACCACCCGTCGATCTGCATGTGTGGAAGCATGATATGGGTGTAGTCTCGACTTGTGGGGCATTTCCTTGAGTATTACTACTCCGACCAAGCCTTTGCAACATCCAAGGATATGGTCTTCGAGCACTGACGCCGCTCGTTCGCCCAGCATGTCGTTGATGACCATGCCATTGATCGACGCGGAACGTTTTTCTGATCTTAACGCAGTTTCTGAGTAGTTGTTACATTGATCCAGGTATGCACAAAATGGCAAGGGCAGTTTTTCCCCGCAAGAGGAGAATGCCTGCATCATCCAGAGTACAAAGCACGCCTTTCGACGCTGAGAAGGGGACAAACTCTCCAGTAGGTAATCGAAGTGTTCCTGGAGTTTGTCGGGAACAACGGCTAGCTCTGCCTCGAGGCTGGCTATGGACTCGCTATTAGCCGCTCGTTCGCGCAGGACTCTGACGACTAATGCTACCCATAGGAAGACGCCATCTGATCGCAACACAACTTGTTCAACCAGTGGAGCAATCTCGGATGCACCGGCCAAAAGTTTCAGCTTATCTGTTACATATCGCTCGATAACGTCCTTTGCTAGGTATTGCATAGTAATGCGTTGATTCGCGACATTCTTGTGCAAGGAAGCATATGGCTCGTTCGTCTTTGCTCTGCGGCTTCGTGGAAGCGAGGCACAAATCCAAACTCAGCTCGCGCATTTCCTTGGTGGTGTTTTCCAAGCTCTCATTCTCTTTTGTCATACCACGTGCAGATTCTTGGGTTTCGTTTCCAGTATTGATGACCTTCGACCGTGCCTCAAGGAGCTGCAGGATGGTCCCGGCCAGGCTGAGTGCAGCGAGAGCCTCCATGTCGGAAAGGTGGATGACCAGATTCGAGGCGAAGCGCGAGATTGTGATGTTCTGAGGGAGCCGTGGGAGCGTCTTGCCTCGTTGTTAGCTCCTTCCAAGTCTAGCTACCCCTCTCCGTTCAACCTCAGACCGCGATGCAGGAAGTCACACCTAAGTCCTTTACCAGCGCCGATGGAATGAAGCGAGTAGAAAAAATCTAGACGGAAAGGGAGTTTTGGAAATTGTCTATGACATCAGTTAGGAAGGAGTAGATGGGCCCAACGCGTCTTCCACACGCATGACCCCACCATGGAATAGTTTGAGGGGAGTGGCACCCAAGCCTGCTGCAAACTCATTCATTTGCATATGCTACCGAAAGCGTTCTGCCGTGCATCTTCTCTCGTTATGTCGTACTCCGCCAACGCTATCGTATTCCCGTCATTCCCTGCACGCTGTACCCAGCGCTGTGCGATTGTGTATCATCATCATATCGGCGACCAGCCCTTGGCCGCCCAAACAACGCTCCACTTCGATCCGCTCCGAGTGCGCTGACTACAGCGGTGGTCATAATCCGGGTGGTGTAGCCAGACCATCGCACGCCACGTCTGCCACCACCTCAATCTTGCGCGCTTTCGCACCAATGGCGCCGCCGGGGTGGTTTCGCCGGAACACCTCTTTCACGCCCTCCTCCTCTCTGTCATATAGCGCCTCGGCTACAGTGAGCGCCAGCATATCTCCCACGGCGATCGTCACGGTCGTGCTCGTCGTCGGGGCGCAAACGCCAAAGCTCACCTCCTCGAGCTCGTGTATGGGCGCAGGCAGAAGAGTGACATTGGCGTGTGACTGAAGCAGCGGGCAATCGGACGCACGCTTGTGGCTCGTTATTGCGAGGATAGGTGTGTGCGTTGGAATGTGTGGGAGGAGAGCGAGGAGCTCGGCTGTTTTGCCCGAGTATGAGATGAAGAGAATCACGTCGGTCTGCCCTTAGTCAGCATGTCGTCCCACATCGCTTCAGACAGACAAGTCATTGGACATACCCTTCGAATATCCCCAAGGTCGCCGTGGAGCGCTTCTGCTGCGTGCATGAAGCTACACGCGATGCCGAGGCTTTTCATCGTCGCGACCATCTTCCTGCCAACGAGACCACTCTTGCCCACGCCGCAAATTATCACCTTACCGCCAGCCTCGCTGGCAGTTGTGACCGTATCGACTGCCTGCAAAAGGCCATCGCGCGCATTGTGGTCGGACTGGTAGAGCAGCGTAACTTGCGACAACGCGGTAGCGGCCGTGGACAGCACGTTCACAGCGCGCGATATGTGCTTCGCGCCGTCTGGATCAGTGGCGCTCAGCGGCGGGGTCAACGGCTGCGCCTCAAACTCCTCGCGCTTCCGTTTCTGGCAGGTCGATGTTGGCGATGAAGAGGGGGGTGTCGGTTCGAATGTGGCGGCCATTTCCACGTGAAGATCGTCAGGGTCCAAAAAGATAAATCTCGAGAGCAGAACAACAACGCGAAAGCTGTTTGCAAAAGACAAAGGCGCGCACAGTCTATAACGAGTTTCACCCGTCCCGCTCGTCTAGTCGTTATCGGAAACAGTCGGAGGCGAGAAAGATTCTAATTAGTAGGCGTAATACTCGATCTATCAACGACGCAACCTGCCAACTTATTTTCAACGAACCGCCGGCGCAGCAACAAAAGCTTATGACGAGCAGGACCCTTGAAAAGCACCGCGGACCCCGACACCATTAATAATCCTCGCGAACAGCATACTGCCGAGCAAGCACTCTGGCGTCAAGGGGTTCTAGCCCACGTCGTTCCCATGTTGTTGCAACGCCGGCGGCATCTACACCCTGGTTTGATAAAGAATGGTCTCATCGCCGCTACTGTGCGGTGCCCCACTAGGACGTGTCTAACCGGATACAGTAGATACTAGACTTGAATAGATCCTCGAGCATGTCATCAATCGCGCCCAACCATCAAACCACGTTTTCTCGCGATCGCTGCAAAGAATCCACCGTCTGACGTGCAGTCAACCAAATCCACTCGCGGCAGGATCACATGGAACATCCCTAGACCTAGACGCTATCTCTCCTCGCCCGTAGCTCGCGTCGGACCGTCTTCTGCCCGTGGTGTGCTTGCGGCCGCCTCGGCGATTTTGCCCCTCCGCGCTCCCATGCACGTCAGCGGTTGCTGCCTCCCATCCAACGAACTCATCCCCAACTCCCTTGTATACAGTTTCTGCGCTTGCTCGCTGCCTGTCAGCAGCACCAAGAAGCGCAGGTCGTTCATCTCGAGCACAATCTCGCGGCAGCACGCGATGATCCACTTTCCCAGCCCGAGGTTGCGGTGCGAATCGTGCAGGTAGACGTCCGTGAGGTAGGCCAGTGTGGTGTAGTCAGTGACCATGCGGGCCATGCCGATGGGGGTGTTGTCGCTGGTGTAGATACCTAGAGTGAGAGAGTTGTCGAGCATGGCGCGTGTTGCTTCGTCGGAGAGGGGTTCAGCCCAGTACATTGCGTCTGTTGCGAAGGCTTCTTGGACGAATTTGTGGGGGAGCAAGTCGCGTGCGGTGGAGATGAGGTATGTTTGTGAAGCGATGGTGCGCTGCCATTGCCATGTCTTTTTGTCCATGTTGAAATTTGGGGTGTTCCTTGTTGGTATGGAGGTGGTGTTGCTTTTAAAGTTGTTCTTGATTAGATTTGACTCATCGTCGGAGCTTGGCAAACGGAAAGTATTTGCTATCTATCATCATATCTACGTCTTCTTGCAATGCAAACGCTGTAGACGCCGGCTCGCATTAAGGAACATCGCGACTAATAACGCCTTGCCGAGCAATCAAAGTATACCGTATAGACTCGTGATATAGGGCCAACTCACTGTCACTACCGCAGCTAATAGCGTTGTAGAGATATCTTATTCTACCACTGTTTACTGCCTTCTTAGCAGCTTTACTACTGTCTTAGTAAGATTTTGCAAGGTTGGCCTTTCAGCGGCAGTACAGAGGGTTAGCCCTATATCACGAGTCTATACGGTAGGCTGTGCCTCCACTTCGTAATATTTGCATTTATCACGACTACACACTGCTTCGTCGAAGTTGGTGAAGTAGGGTATCAAAATCGTTGCCCCTCTTTCCTTCATATCCTCCATTCTTCGCCTACCCAAAACAACATATATCTTCTGCTTAACATATGCTGCTCCTACTACGCTACATGGCCCCATTCTAGAACTTTCCCATCACGTGTCCTTCATGCATTGCCAAAGCCAGCTCTGCCTCCTATCCACCCTCTTCCACCCGCCATACAAATTGCTCGCATCCGCTGGCCCACCCGCCGCGAAGAAATCTTCCACTTCCCGTCCTTCGTCTCCTTCACCTCCTGCACAGCATATGCCCAAATCGCATTGATGCTCTTCAACGGCGCCAGTAACACCTTCTTCTGTGCGGCCGACACACCAGCGGCCTCTGCTTCCGCCGCTTGCTCGAGGATGTACAGCGCGAACTTGAACAAATCGGCGTGGAGGTCGTTGATAGGACACACGCGGTCGTTCTCGCAGTTTTCGAACTTTATAGCGGGGATGAGCTCTTCGCGGCATGTGCGTGTGAAAGCGCCCAATCGAAGTAGAGGTCGATCATATCCGCAGGGAGCCAGTAGGCGCCAAGATGCTCCAGGACTTCTGCATAGCGGGGTTCACTCGAGAGGTGAATGTGCTTTTCTGTGGTATTGCGTTGTGCTTGGAGGTGGGTTTGGTTGTCAGGGTTGCAGATGAAGCGGCGCAGAACGTGGTAGATTGGTTCTGTCACGGCGGAAATCTCATATACAATCACCACATATACAGTACAGTGGCGGGGTAATGTGTGTTCACATTTTGCCCCCCATTTTGGCCGCCACAGATTCCGAGGCGTTGTGCTCCATCTGGGCTGAGAGTATGTTTCCCATCATGCGAGGGCTTTTGAAAGTGCGTGCGTTCTTCGCTTTGAAGGTCTCGCGGGGGCTGTTGAGATTTGTGACGCAGTTTGTTCTTGAGTTTATAGAGGCTTTCGGCGAACGTTGTGGGTAGGGTGCTATCGAATAGGTGCTCAACGCCTTGTCGATGAATGGCGAGTTCCATGCCGGGCCATTGAGGCACCTCGGGCTGGAGTAGTTTCCCAGCGACATAGAGGTGGGCTAACCACGTTCTTTCCTTCGTGTCTTATTTCCCACGAAAGCGCAGCTCATTTAGTCGTGAATAGAGGTGGTGCTTCATGAGGCCACATCGGACGGGGTGACGTCTGAGGAAGTACAATTTCTCGTTCTGAAGTCGGCGCCAAAAAGGTGTGGTTGTTGTGCTGATTATGCTGCGATTTCCTGGTTCATCATGAAGCGTATAGTTTTCGAAGTTATCGATCATCGCCGCCAATTCGGGGTCTCTATGGATCAATTGAATGATATCTTTGATCCAATCGTTGTCCGCAGTATAGCTGGTATCGGATGTGGGTTCGGCAGTCACACGCTGCTGCCATTCCTTGACGTGGGTCTGCATTCATACAAAAGCTTGCTCTGCTTTCTTCCTAGTGTAGACTTGATATCCAGGAACAAGCTCACACCAAAAGTCACCCACAACGGAATCTCGTTGGGATTTTTAAGGACGTGCTCCACGCCCGCGCTGATCTCGTCATGTCTGCAAACTGGCAGATTCTTCCAAATGTTGCTGGCAACTTGGTACTGTCACGGTTTGGGGTGTCTCCTGCCTCACCTGCAATTGCACCTCGCTTGTATGGTAGCGAGTTGCAGCTACCTACATTGAACTAGCGCTGCCCACAGCCACATACTTATATATACAGTTTGTAGCTTCACTCAATACAACCTCAGTTCAATCCTTCAATTCTTCCTGTATATGCGCTGTTCTACACCGCGACAAAGTGTCTTATCATAGGCCTTGAGGGAGGTAGGCCTTGCTTTGTGAGGCGCTCTATATAGCGTATGAGCTCCTGCTCCTGCTGTGGGTGGAGCGCTTGCTGGTTTTCTGCCATAGTACTGCGTGAGCTTGCAAGGCCTTGATGTCTCCGCGCAAGCGTTGTACGGTTGCAGTGATACTCTGTTTGTCGCGGTGTGGGAACAGCGCATATGCAGGAAGAATTGAAGGATTGAACTGAGGTTGTATTGAGTGAAGCTACGAACAGTAAATATACATGATGGGCTGTAAACAGCGCTAGTGTAGGAAAGGCAGCATCGTCTCACCAGAGGTGAGGTGCCACTGCACGTGAGGCAGGAGATGCCCTCAACCGTGACACTGTTGCAATTTTGCAATAGCTAAATCGTTCTCCAGGTTCAAGCAACTCGATTGCTGCAATTGCAGCCTCAATCTGGCTCATATTGATTAAGTTATAATGCATTGAAGTTGGATTGGGAAACAGAATCCATGCGGTACAAATAACGTCAGAGACTACAGGTGCAGTTGAGTGGACAGGCTATAAAAATCGAGACACTGGAGCAGTTGCTTCGACAATCAATGTGGTACAGTCACATTGCTTTTCAACCTATGACACCTGCTGATGGGAGGCACAAGAGTGGACACATGAAAGTGGATTGAATTGGTAATGGACTACTGTGGGAAACTCGGGTGAGTTGATGGAGATGGAGACAGGCTAAGCCCAAACAGGCAGGCTCCTTGGCAGCACGTGACTGCTCTCACGGGCAGGACCTGGAGGCTACCGAACACCTGCTAACCGAAGTGACTAGATCTTGAGCACCGAGTGGTCGCACACGTCGAGCAAGAGTTTTCCGGTGATATCTGTCAACATTGGAAGTTGGTCATCCGTGTCAGCCTGGCACCTTGCTTCCCATGAGTATACTATGAATGCTCTACTCACGTAACCCTCAATTGCTTGCTTACTCAGCTCTCTTGTGTATATAATCGCTCTCTGTAGCTCCCTCAGTACAACAACCTTCTCCTTCGTCTCGGCTCCATTCCCACAATTTGGCAGGGAAGAAGCTGCTCCTCAAATGAACAAGTCGAGCACAAAGTTGTCAGAAACACATCGTCTCAAGCTGTATCGAATACAGGGCAGATTGACTCTAAGGACAGTCGAGGGTACAGGCGCGGAATACAGCATTCGTGAAGCTACCCGGTACCCTAAGAGATAGTCACATACAAATTGAACCGTACATAATGATCATACTCTTTCTTCAACCTCCTCAGCTTTTCCAATCTCCACGACTCAGCGCGCTTATCCGGACGCTGCAATCAAAATGTCACTTGCGAGCTTCTACCTCTCGCTCGCCGACCTAGTAGCCGTTATCACCATCTGCTCTCTAGTCATCAGCTTCAAGGTCTTCACCCAGGCTTTGGAGTATACGCTCAATGCTTGCACGCAGAGCTGCATGCGCAAAGGAAGCAGTTTCGCCTCCAGTCACTCATTCGCTTCTGATATCGACAACGGCAACATCAGAGCTTCGCATATATCGAACACAATGCCCATAAATCTCTTCCAAACATCTATCGCCTCTAGCATAGTTCAAAGAAGCTCGTGTTTGCCGCATACGTCATGAGTAGTGGTGCGATCAACAATATTCCATCACGGCGGATACATACTATTCTCGCTCTTGATCTCGCTTATGTGGTTGGTAGCGAAAACTTCCGAGGTACATAATTGGGTTGCGATACTCGTCCGATATAACCGTAAATATATCCAAGACTTTGCGCAGAGTCGGTGAAGAGTAGCCCGCGGGCGTGTGATTGATATGGGTGGCAGGCTACGCGGCAAGCCTCTTGCGCACGCTGAGCAGACATCAGAGGCAGTAGCATATTTCAGGAGTTTGAGATTGCAGCAGCATCCTCGGACGATGACGAGGCGTCCACCGTTGAATCTAGTTTACCTACTTTACGACTAGTGTACGCACCGTGCGCACCCGACCTTCCCATCCGAATTGCGACACACATCAACTGCCACCGTACCCCGAGACAACGCATCAAGCCGAACGGAGGAATGGCAAGATCACCACAGCAAAATTGGCTTGATCGTTGCACCGGTGTGCATATCGTGTAATGCCTTCTCAAAATCGTCCGCCTATAGCCATAAGTTTAGGAAAGCGAAAGATCATATATCCCACTTACCGGATACATCTTGGCCAGTTTTTCGATAGGACTGTGTGCGTACACATTAACGTAAGATGCGAAGACGAGAACCGTGCTTACAATTTGCCTTGACGATACCACTCGATCATCTGCGGTACGAACTAGAGCGCCAGTATCAGTCTCGGCTCATATCATTGTATCAGAATATATACCTTCGATGGCTTTGCGTTGCCTTCAATACATCCACGAATGACGGTCCCGAACTGGCACGATTTAGCGATACTGATATGGAGCTGGAGCAATGACATACAGTCATTAGCGGGGCTAAATCAAGGCTCAATTTTCCATCGACTATGCCGATGAGTATCATCTGGCCCTTGGGATGCAACGACTGCACCCCAGCATCGATTATAGGGATAACGCCGGTGGTGTCAATGATGGCATTGGTACCTCTCGGCGCAATGTCTCTGATTGCTTTGGATAGGTCGACTGTCAAAGCGGTGAATTTAGCGGTATTGATGACATGTGTTGCTCCCAGCTCCCGCGCAAGATCAAGCCGAGATGCTACCCGATCGACACCGATGACGGTCTTCGCACCGCGTGCTTTGGCAGCCTACTAATTACTTTAGTTGAGATTACCCTGGGTCGATAACTGACATACCATGATAGCTGACATGCCAACTCCACCCAATCCGAACACCTTTCGAAGACCTGTCAGTCATTTCAAGAACAAATGACGCCATTTATAAAGCGTGTGCTTACAGCTACTTCATCGCGTTCTCGAACATCCGCCAGTTCGGTAACGGCCCCAGCCCCGGTTTGATACCCGCAACCCATGGGAGCAAATAGCTTCAGCTCTTCTTCATCGTGGACTAGCTCTTGTACGTTTAGCGCCGATGTTGCCTTCACGAGCGCCAACTTCGAGAAGCTTGATTGCCCGAAGAACAGCCCACCCGTGCTCTTGCCATTCTCGCCTTCATACACGTGTGGCACATTGAAGATATTCTTCGTGTGGAACTCATCGCAATACCCTGGAGTCTCGTCCGCGCAAGCCCGGCACTCGTCCTTGCCGCAGAAGTCGAAGCTCAGCAACACCTTGTCTCCTGCTTTAACATGAGAGATGCTACTACCGACTCTCTCGACGATACCGGAGCCTTCATGGCCCATGACTCGGGGATATGGGGTGAAACCTGGAGCATCTTCAGGTACCATGGAAAGAGCAACATCCGTATGACATATTCCAGATGCAACAATGCGGACCAGAACCTCATCTTCGAGTAGCTCTCGAAGTCGAACCGACTCTTTGCGCCACTGAACCTGTCCATCTTTGGGCGCATCACTTACGATAGCGGTCGTCGAAATGGGATAGGCTGGCATTGTGGAAAGTATGCAAAGCACGACTTGCGAGATTGAGTTGGAGGCAAACACCAACACAATAGCAAGAGTTGGGTATGTAGCTGGACGTCTATTCCCAACTGCCGAGGGGTACATGCGTACCTTAAGTGGGGTACCCTCGGCTCATTCTTGGCTAGTGTGAGGTTTCCACTCGTCGCTCCAAACCAGTTGCAACAGATCTACGAAAATTGACCGGATGAACGATGTATGGATGTGAGTAATCGGATACTGAACTCAAATAAATGGCCATTATGAGGTCAATGCTATGAGCACCGTTGAAACGTCGGTCTTGCCGTCACTCAATCCACGCTCCGGACCCTGGAAGAGTGAATGTCGCATCACCTCGTATCGCATTGACTTTTGCACGCTCGCTCTCGTGTCAGTATGGTCAAAGACGCGCCCGAGTTTTCTCGCGAACATACTGACATTTGTAAAAGTCAACGTTTCATCACATGCATGCTGCCTAAGTAGCTTGCGCCCAACGCAGCAGGCCCGAGGTCGCAAACCATTCTCGATGAAATCGCATAAGTGCACTCCAAAGAACAGGGCAAAGAGAGGCAGATGTAATACTGAGATATGCTGCTTCGTGAAAGATACATTGCGCAAGTTAACAGTGACGAAGGACCAGTAAAGCTGCATCGGATGCAACTCCGGAGCTCAGTGAGCTGGATGGCATCATAGTTTTGATTCCGCTGGTCCTGCATCTCATAACAACGATCCTCTCTCTCAAAGATTCCTCCCGTTTCAATAAAGCTTTGGGGTCAAGCATCCCATGAATCACGCTCAAGCACACGCCGTCTTCGGGACGCGACTTGTTGTGGCACCAACTGGTATTGAGGCAAACAACAACTGTAATTGTTTGGCAGCAGGCCGAGTTGCTAAAGCTAACGAAGACGGTACAAATACAGCTGATCTAAAGTGATGGTGCATAAAAGGTGACTGCGTCCGGTAGACTTCGTGCTGCCGACGATCGCCAAGGTCCTGGTGAAGCGCATGAATGAATTCGCAAAGTGACAATTCTCCCTCGCAAATATCCTGCGAGGGCACAAACTTCAAAGATGCGGTCGAACGCTCTTCATACTATCGGCCTCTGCCGATAACACGAATCGGCATGCTTTCGGCACAACGACACCTTTCTGAGGACTTTAGTAATGATCCGGTTGCTGTTACGGTTCGCAGTACGGCCCGCCATAAGGCTATTGGGAAATCTCCTGGATAGCGGAAGGCTCAGAGTCATTTCCGATCATAGTATGGTCATGCTCATCGTTTTGCTGGGCAGCACGAATTTACTCATATTCGCATACGTCAGAGTTCCGGTGATGCAGACCCCGTCAACATCCTTGAGTCCTGGGAGAGTATCATGGCATCCGGTGGAAGCGGCGTGTGAGGCCCTCAGTTCGAGTGAACCCGACTTTGGCTGCTTCTTTTGGACAACAGGGAATGAGTGTTTACGGTTATACTCTCTTAGGGCTGCCAGTCGATGAGCGCATGGGCGAGCAGCTGCCTCGCCCGTTCAGTGCATCGTCAGCCTGAACTAATTCACTCGGACTCTGATCCATTCCCCCTTACTATATACTTATCAGGCGCCATCGTAGTCCCCGTTACAGCTCACATTCAGCTATCCACTTTCTCTTCAACCATTCGACCATTCAATTATTCGATCTTTCAACCATTCTTTCCAGAAACCAGGCCAGTATCTCAGCTTCTTACACTTTCAAACACATCAACATCAGCATGTCCTCTCAAGGACCTTCGACCACTCGCACACCATCCCCACCGTCAACTCCCACCTCCATCGATGATCTCGAGGCCTTTCAAGGACTGTCAATCTCCGACATCCCTGAGTCTTCACTAGAAGGAGTCCGCCGCTTCTTCAATAACATGAGCGATTCCGCAATCTTGGAGTATACTTTCGGCATTGACAAGCCTGGCGCGCCAGAGCTTGCAGAACATACCATCGTAATTGCCGTGGACTGCGAGAAATTCGAGTACGAGCCACGATGTTTAACTGAGTACGGTCTGCACACGTTCCTACGAAAAGACATGGCTCCGACCCTTGCCAACCCGGGCGCATATGGAGAGAATATGATGCGTGCCGTCTACTATTACCATATTCGACTACGAGCCACGGCACACTACGTCAACCGGAAGTGGTGTCCAGGTAATCCTGATAACAATCGGGTTGGGGTTACGCGCTTTGCAACAGACCAACAAGCAAAAGACTTCCTCTTGTATTCCATTGCTTGGCCTGTCGACCCCAAACAACCAGACGGTAGTAAATGCCCGATAGTACTCCTTGGCCACGCAGTCAAGAACGACCTCGAGATGCTGCAAGAGCTGGGAGTCGACTCATCCGTCCTCAGCAACGTCGTAGCCGTCATCGACACCCAAATCATTGCCAAGGAGAAAGGCATCTACGGACGCGGCAACGAGATCGGACTGGCCACTCTCATGTCGCAATACGGCGTCAGCTTTAGCGATTCACATACAGCTGAACGACGCAGCATACACCTTGATTGCTGCCTTGTAGATGGTCATGGGTAAGAAGCTACCGGTACCAGCAAGCCGTTCGCTACAAGACGTGGTGGATGATCTGGAGGTATATAGCGAGATCGTCGTTCCGGATGCAGGTACCGCTAGGTACTGTACTCGCTGAGCTGGAACTGATCATAACCGACCGGAGTGTTATGGCTCGATCAAACGCTGCGAGAAGTGCTTGAAGGCGGGTCACAAGGGTGCGGCTTATACGCACATCACCAAGCTGTGCACCCACCCGTGATCGATGTCACCGACTGGCAATTTGCGCTCCGTAAAGAATTATAGCAAGTCAGTGTTCCTCTCTCGGGTAATGGAAAAGGGTATCTTTTCTGATGGCTGGCATCCTAGGTAGGCGTTTGAAGTGTATGAGATGCATCCATCTCGTCAATTCTCCATGCAGCCGGGTATATGTAACGACACATAGGCGCGTAACATCAATCATTTTCCTTCCACAACCCAAATATGTGTATCTGTAGTCCATTGACATTATCGTATCTCTACGAAGCGTTGGGCAAGTCTTACACGCTTTTCATGCCCAATTCATGTCACGAGCGATTTTCGACGGAATCTCCAGGACGTAGCTCCAGAGGCTTTTAGATGATGCCCATCTTGCACGTTGTTAACCTCAAGCGTTGCAATGCCCTCTCGAGAAGGGTGCAGGTGGTTCGGTGAGCGAGCGGTCTGATTGGTGGCCGCAACATGCAGTCGGAGGGAAGGTTTCTTGTGCCTCGATTCGTAGTTGCGGACTGTTTCTAGCAATGGCAAATAGGCCAGTTCATCATAGATCGCGCATGCCCCGAGTCGGAAGACGTTATTTCGCCAGCTACCAGAAGAACAAACGTGGTGCTCGATGGATGTTCTGGTGGAACTGGAAACGCAAGCGATGAGGGACGAGCGTCCCCAAACCGTAAGCAGCCTAGCGTCCCCTCGCACGAAAAAAAACTCGGACGATCCCAGCCAGCCAGCTTCCGTATTACCTTTTCACGACTATTCCCGCGCTCGCTCTTGTGCGCGCACCTCTGTATTTTACCAATGTTCGGACACGAATAGAATCTACTTATCTTCTCAAGCAGCTCTCAAGCAGCAGAACGCCATTCCTCGCCTCACGCGTCGCAGCTGCGCGTGTTCGCTACAGATGCGCTGTTCGGAGTCGACGTCTTCAACCTGGACGCAAGGACTGATTAGCCGAGGTTTCTGCCGGAGACCATTGGACATGCCACGATGAGCTTTCATTTCGCCAGGGCTTTCTGGCGATGTTTTCCGCCACTTGATCGAAAGTATTACCAATTCCTCTCACGGCAGCTTCCAACACACCGCGAATGCGTTGGAGAAGGTGTCGTCCATGAAAACGGTCTTAGGAGCTTGTCGCAATGCTTGCGCGCCAATTCGTCGTTACTTAGGACTCTCTTAAGGCCTCCCAATGGCTGCAGCGATCTCACATGTCGTCACACCTCCTTCAACGCCAGATTTCGAGGTTGTCATTGCGTGTCAAGGCTACTGCGCCGCGCCACCCCACCAGTTACATGTCCTGTAAGTAGCCCCACCTCCATCCCCAGCCCTCCACCTACTATGATGAATATACTTTTCTATGTTTTAATTGCCGATCATCAATGACGACAACCTATCAAAAAACTCTGATACCTACTCTTTCATCTTGTTCCGTAAGATTTTGAACTCAAGGCCAGGCTGACTCAAACTCAGATCTCATGAGAAGTGACTGTGCGGCTAGCTATACATTCATACAGCCATTCATACAGCACTATTCCTGTTTCTTCAGTTCGACGGGTGAGTGTCCGAAGCTCGGGGTGCTTTTCAGGCTTCCAAAGCTACGGGGAAGACCGAGGGAGCACCGTCGACGGCCTTAACCAGATATGAGCCTCATGGCTCGATATCTGATTTCGAGGATCAAAGCCTGGCGCACCCTAGTCAAATTGTAATGCCTTCGTGGTGTGGTTCTGGTTTGATACAAGGCGTACCCGCCTGCTGACATGGATCTGGCTGAGCCTCGATGAGGTCCACCTTTGCCCGACCTGCTGAATGAACATGGCACAAGTGCAATCTGGCAATAAGCTCTCCATCTAAACTCTGTCGCCGACACGGAAAGCGCCTTTTGGTGTAAACATGCGTGAATGGGAGATGGGAGACGTGCGTAGCTCACACTGAAAACCATATGGATGACATGATGCTGCTTCTGCGACACGTCTTCTTCTTTTGGTGACCACGTCGGAACGATCGCCGTGAACATATTGGGCTTGAAGATGGGTTGATGCATCATCGTGCTGACTAAGAACAACCCGGCTTGCTTGGCTGTGAGATCCAGCCCCACGATCCAGTTGAAGACACATTAGATGAACACCAGGGACGACGCTAACTTCCCTGCGGAGAGTACCAAACGCGCTGTTCTCGTCTCATGTAGCATTATACTACAACACGCATGGATTGCGACCCGACATGACCTCGGCACCGCGTTCTGGTCAGCCCCGCCGGCTTTGCAGGTCGGAACTTGATCGCCACTCCACTCCTCTAGCTACCCTCAGTCTTGCAGGGTGCAGTCTCGGGTCACTTGCTGAGGCGATCTGATGAAGCCTTGTTTCATGGGATCATATATAAATCGAAACTGATTCTCTTGGTCGCAGCAATACCTATTTTTCGTGAGCCCTTTGGTCGTGGATCATCAAGATACGACCGACGCTTCAATTAGGACATATCACACGATTTGTAACGAGGTTCGTTCACCTGGCCGAATGACACATTTTCCAGCCACCCGCACAACTGTTGATCGTTTCACAACGGTCTGACGTGCATGTCTAAGTTAGGCTGCATCTGCCCTGTGGTTCACGCAGGTACATGCATCTAAATAAAGATAAAGCGACAATCGAACCTTGTCTCGCGACCTTCATCATTCGGGCAGCGACATCAACAGCTTACATGCAACTTCTAGATGTTTTAACTGGGTTAATATTAGGCGAACGATAGAGGCGCTTCAATGTCGAGTTAGCGAACGTAAGCCGATGCATCGGCTCCACACTATCCTTTGCGATATTGCACGCACGTCGGTTCTAGGCACGTGCTGTTGCCACGATGCCGTTAGTGCTCACAATTCAATCTATGTTTCCTGGCAGATCTCCACTACTGGCGCTCATTCCACGTCGTATTAGGCAAAAGGCGAAAAGTCAAGCCATGCTTGTGCCTTCCGTACCTCTTAGATCTTCATCCATGCCATGCGAAGTTGGGACCGCAGTAAAGTAGACAATCAGTCATCGTGGAAAGTATAAGAGCAAGACCCTCGTAGAGTACACTTTCTTCAGTCCGCTTCACTCAGTCACCACTTTCGCCATGCACTTCTTCACTCGCTTTCTTTTCCTAGCGGCACCGCTCGTCGCAAACGCCGCTCCTTTCACGTTAACTTCGGCCAACGCGCTCGTTCCAGGAAAATGGATTGTCCAGTTGAAGCCAGGAACTAATGCCGCATCCATTACTGCGCACCATGACAAGGTTCGCAGCATACGTGCGCGCAATCTTGCCAGACGCGATGGGAATCCCGGAGCTGGAAGTGGCGTAGAACACGAATTCCACATTGGCACTTTCAAGGCCTATGTCGGATCGTTTGACGCGACCACAATTGAAGAACTGAAGGCACTGCCCGAAGTAAGCAGGAGGGAGAATGCGAAAAGCTATGTTGGAGAGTCTAACAACGAACGCAGGTTCTCGTGGTGGAACAAGATTACATAATGACTACATCCGCTCTCGTGACTCAAGAGGACGCGCCTTGGGGTCTCGCGAGAATATCCTCTCGCGCCAAAGGGTCAACATCCTATGTCTACGATGACTCTGCTGGCGAAGGTACCTTCTCGTACATCGTTGATACCGGTATCTTCATAGACCATGTGGACTTCAACGGTCGAGCTGTCTGGGGTGCCAACTTAGTACCCAACAACACCTTTGACACTGACAATCAAGGCCATGGAACGTAAGGTATCTTGAGCCTTGAAACAGATACATCAAGCTTACATGCAACACAGTCACGTCGCCGGTATCATTGGCTCGACCACCTACGGCGTCGCCAAACAGACCAATCTCATCGCCGTCAAAGTCTTCGAGAACGGGCGCGGTACCGCTTCGACGGTCATCGCTGGCTTTGAATGGGCTATCAACGACATAATCTCCAAAGGTCGCCAAAACACTGCTGTCATCAACATGTCGCTCGGCGGCAAAGCCTCTGCGACATGGGATGCAGCAATCTCCGCGGCTTGGGAAAAAGGTGTACTCGCCGTTGTAGCTGCAGGCAACGAGAACATGCTCGGAAGCAACAATTCGCCCTGTCGGTCCGAGGAAGTGCTTTGTGTGGGTAATGCGCAAATCGACGATACGCGATTCCCGGGAGCGTCTGGTTCGAATTACGGCGATGCGGTGGATATTTGGGCTGCGGGGACGAAAATCCTTTCGACCTACCCTACGTCAGAGAATGCGACGGCAAGATTGACGGGAACATCGATGGCTTCACCACATGTTGCTGGCTTGGTGTCGTATCTTCGCGGACTGGAGGGTGCGTCAAGCGCAGCGGATGTCAAGGCAAGGGTGTTGGCATTGGCGACGCCGGACCTTGTTGCTGATGCGATGGGCGCAGCAAACTTGATGGCGTTCAATGGAGCTGAACAGACAGCTACGAACAAGACGCTCGGGTATGGGAAAAGGACGGTAAGACTTGCATAAGACATCGTTGTAGAATCTGTACAAAGTTGGATTCACAGATGTGAATCTATCACATCTATGAATTATTATCTCAAATAACACATTACCTCCCTCTCATACCCAGCCCATACCCCATCCCACTCAACCGCCCCAACGGCTCCGCATCAAGCGGTCGCACCGGCCGCGGCGGACTTATATCTCTACTCCGACCTTCACTTCCAGTCCACGGCGCCTTATCATCTACCCTTTCCTGATTCCTTGCGAAAAGTGGCTGTGGCGCATCCAGCAACTGACTCGGCGTCCCCACAAACGCAGGCTGTGGACGTCCAATAGTCGACTTATCAAGCCATCCCGTGATGCTTCTAAACGTCATCGTAGAGAGGCGAGCAGCGCGCGTCAGGCGCCGCGGAGAGTATATAGACGGTGAAATTGGTGGTTTCGAAACGTCGACAGGTTCGTTATTCAGCACTGTTGCCTTCTCCACATCTCGCCGTATGGATCCTCTCGACGAGACGGTGCGTTCTGTAAATTTCCCTCCACCACGACTCGAGCTTCTGATTTTGTCGTCGTAGTGGCTGCCGAAAATGCGCAAGCCAAGTCTGCTGCCGATTTTGCTACGACGTATAGGGATCTCGGCGACTTCGCGCGCTTTCTTGCGGCGGTGCAGGATGAAGGCGGTGCCGACTAGGAGAGCAATCAGAATGGCAGAGCCGACGATGATGCCGGCGAGGGTGGCAGGTGAGACTGGGTTGGATGGTGTGGTGCGTTGAAGTTGGTTTTCTGGGTTGAAGACGGGTGGCGAGGGAGTCGAAGACGAGGTAGAGGAGACATTCGATGTAATAGAAGGTAGTGTTGGTGGTGAAGATGCTGAGGTCACTGCTGAAGTAGTTTGTGGTGATGATAATGTTGTGCTCGGTATCAAAGGCGAGATGGTGGAAATGATAGTTCCCGCTGCCAGCGTTGTTGATGCTATCGAAATAATTATGGTCGAACTCTGTGTAGGAATTGCCACTTGTGGTGGTGGCTGTGGAGCAACAGGTGCTGGTTCATTCCCAGTGTTCCCAGATTGATCCGGTATAGATTGCCGCTCGGCCAGCATGTTAAATTGCTTGTTCTGCAGCGGCGCAGAAGCAGCTGGCGATGTAAGGAGTATTATTGTAATGAAAAAGTATACAGTGATAGCCGTAAATCGTCCTGCGCGCCAGGTAGGACAGCGCAATGGTAGGGCCAGGAGTCGGGAGAATCTTCGCGAAGACCATGATGTTGTTGATAGAGACCTCCACCGCGAGGCTTTTGAGTTGCCATCACAGGACTTGCGTATCAGTGGCGCACAATCGTCTTCCTCGGATGCACCTTTGTCGTCTTGCAATTGTATTTGAAGCCATAATCTGCCGAGTGTCAGCTAAAAGATCACTGCCAACTCAAGTAAACGTACCTTTTGGAGTCCGTTCGAGAGAACCGCTCTCGTAGGTTGTTTGCTTTTGATACTACTCTTTTGCATCTCGCAGGTAGTGATCTGCTAAGGTGTTCCATGCCAGCGACTATCAATACAGCCCAGATAAGTGGTGCGTTGGTCTTTAGGGCGATGTTGCAGAGACAGTGGGTCAACGCCTAAGTGTTCGATATTGCAACGGGCCTTTTGTGTATTCCAATCTGGAAAAAGTGGTCGCTTTTGTTAGTGTTATTGGTAAGTCAGCGAAGTGTGACGGCAAGATCTCTGAGGTGGCGCTTTCTCTTCCTTCCACCACCTTCGCGAGGCCCAACAGGCACGATATACAGCCGCGAACTTTCATCACATCCTCACCCATGGTTCTGAATATACCTGTGCGTTACAGCCGCATATCCCCGGGACCAGAAGAGTTCGCCATCTAATCCCCTCCCATTTACCAGCGTTGAGCCTCATCACGAGCCTCAAAAGCGTCCTGGCGTATTTCGGTTGAATTACGGACGTCGAGGTTCTCTAGCAAGCTGGCGTAGATCCGGGGAAAAGGCGATCGCATAAGACGATCGTGCACGATGTGCGCCATTTCGCGTGTCACATCTGCAATTATCCGACTGGGGTGCTGATCACAACTACCGACTGGGAACTTTGAGGGAACCTGTGGATACGTTGTTCTGGAAGATAGCAGTATGCACATCGTAGCGTATGGATTGTGTCTATGAGTACTTTGGTGTAGAATGCAGTGGTTGTCGTTGGCTCAAGCGTTGGTTGGCAGGGCGGGTACAGGGTCACAAACATCAGCCGAAAGAGGGCGCGCATGACGCAAGACATGGAAGCCGAGGCGTAGGGTCGAGGGAGAACGCGATGGAAACCATTTCTTGCATGCACTAAGAGAAGAGGAAGGTGAGCGATAGATGAGAAGCCATTGCTTCCAAAATGTGTACCAGTACCTAGGTAGTAGCGCGACTCCCGTCAACGTGAACGCGTTACTCAATTGGATCACGACCCTCGCGCTTCTTCATTTCGTCCAGATATTCTTCATCCGTCTCGAGGTCGAAAGGCACTGGCCTCGTGAGCGGCAAGAAGTCCTTCCCGTGCTCTTCGTACTGCTTGAGGCGTTTAGCCGTGTTAGGCTTGGTCGTGTTGACGCTATACCTGTTCGGACATTAGCATGCACCGGGAGATTTACGAGATCCGGGGAAATCGTACAGTTTGATGCGACTAGAGTCATGAGTTAGCAAGGAGATTCTGAGCCGTGCAGTGATAATATCTGGTTGTACTTACTGGCATGACGACGTAACATGGAGATCCCAGTTCCTAGATGAGGATTAGCGCATTGCGAAAAGAGCATGAACGGGTTGGTGCGCACCAAGCGGATCGTACGAATGTGGGTTGCGTCTGCCGGCATTGTTAGCAAACTGTTCTTCCAGAAGCCTGGAGTGTTCCCCGCAATCTGGGGTAAGCCATGCGGCTGAACGCATGCTTAGTCGGACATCGATATCCTAGTAGATCCGGTAATTAGAGGTGGATACTGGACACTTACGTTCAGAGCATTATCCCAGCAACGCACGCAGAATTCACTAGATCGTGTCAGCACCATGACTATATCGATGCGCAACGGCAAAGTCTTACAGCCAACCTTCAGCATCGACCGGAATCTCGAACTCCCAGACCCGCCAGGCATGGAAGTATTTCCTACTCAACTGAGTGTACGGCACTTCATACCATACCCCGCCTCCATCATTACTGACTTCGACCCTCTCCGGCCACCCACTACCACTATATGCCCACCCAGTCATCTTAATTTTGCCATCATGGATTACCACGTCCTTGTCAACCGGGGACATGATTGCGCTCGATACAGGCATGGTTTGAATGCTGAAGCCGTTGCTGTACGTAGCATTGTGCTTGCCGATCTGTGGCGTGTAATAGAGGTACTCCTTCATTTGGACAGGTGCCATGGTGGGATCGCGGATGACGTTGATGCGAGTGAGCCACTTGACGCTTCTAGCGCCGATATATCCCATGACCACAACGCGAAGAGGCGCTCCGTGAATAGCGGGAAGTTGTTCTCCGTTCATCTCCCACGCAAGAATGACTTCGTTGATATTCATCTTCCGCGAAGGAACAGAGACCGCATAGTTGTAGATTTGGCCTTTCTTGAAATATGTATCGGCACCGAAGAACTCAATGTTCTTGCCTTCGTCAGTTAGTCCACCACAATACTTGATGACTTTCTTCAGGCTAACGCCCACGTAACGAGCTGTTCCAATGGCACCTTCACCCCAAGGTGCATTGATGAGCTCGTCACCGTCGCCAGGGTAGTCGTGGATTTGTTCGATACGGCGTGTGCCACTGCATTGCAGAGTGATTGCTGTGGACATGCGTGGAAACTTGCTCTCATCCTGCAGTTCAGCGAGCGAGATCTTCTTGGGCTCTTTGACGAAACCTTCGACCTCGAAGAAGTACTCATTTGGATCGATTTCCGGAATGCCCCCGTGATTTCTGACAAAATGGTCTTTGTTCGGTGTGATTTCAGTCTAGTTATGTTAGTGTAATGGCGGGGAACCAATAGAGTACACGTGCCTCCACTAAGCGTTTCTGTGCATCATTTAGCTCCTAGCCAAGCGTTTGTGTATGCTTACTCACCCTTGGCGGCTCGCCGTTGTACGGGAACTGTAGGACATGGATCATATCCTCGCTCTTCTCTTTGAGTACATATTTCCATGAGATGTCTGGAATGTCACTCAAAGTTGAGCCCATGGCGTAGTGGTAGTATCTGCATGTAGTTAATGCGCTGCCTAGACAATTCAGGTTCAAGTTCAACGTACTTCCAGCGTACTCCTTCTAAGATGGGGTTCGTGTCAGGCAGCGGAGCCAGCTGGAACTCGGGTGGCTGCATCATAAGTTAAGATGTGCAGACACTACTGCTGGATGTTGGCACTGACGACTGGAAAATCATATTTCGCCAGAATCTCTGCGGCTTGTTTCTTCTTCTCGGGATATCGTTCCCACTCAACGTATCCTTTCCATCCTTTACGCTCTTCTGCGAACAAGGGAAGCTCTCCTTGCACCTCAAAGGGCTTAGCATTGGGTTCGGCGGGCGCCATTGTAAGAGACTCTGGCGAAAACTGAAGCAAAGAATGAAACAAACCAGCAACCAGAAGCGTAGAAATGTGCAGGTTTAAGCATGCTCTTGTACCAACCTGCAAGCTAGCCCAAATGCATAATGTCGTGATCTCAAGGTGGTTGGTAGCTTAATCATGGGTGCTACTGCCGGTAACAAAGAGATAATCCATGTACACATGGTTTGATAACAGACAGCTCTCAACCGTTCCGCGAATCAGAATATCAAGGTGAGCAAACTCGTCGAGGTTGGGGTATACTGCCGATACACAAGTGCGTCACCATGATGCTTTTCGGTAGATGCCAGGGGTTCATTCGCGTCCCAGTCCAATTGAAATCACCGCCCAGGCCGAATATGGACAAAGACCGGAGAAAACTCGAGCGCGAGCCTTAGGTGGTAGCGTATGTGCATACGCATCGATGGTCCAGTTGTAAAGCTTCGTGATGTGTAAAGCCATTCATGTGCTAGTATAGCTGCTTACATGCAGCTACAAACGTTGAGTACGCGGCTGATTGAGCGCACGTCAGCATCGGGACTTTCCATGAGATGCAAGTTATGGTGGGGCCGATGGTGGATCCAGAAAGATGTGACAAAGATCGTAGCGTGGAAACGGAAAACATGGGATGGAGGTGCGGCTGGTTTTGGCCGAGGCATAGTTCCATCCATGCACGTGGCCGAAACGCCTGGCTAGTCCAGCTAAGGACTAGTGCAGTCCGTACTTCGCACAGCCTCACGTGCCTTCCTCATCTCACACCAATTGACAATACTTTCCATTCCATTTCACTGGTAGCCTCTCTATGCGATATGTCAGACGCGGCCCTGGATATTATATATTCTGTTGTTCCTGTAGATGAAAGCGGTCTTATAGTCGACAAACAATCTCATAGCATACATGTGTTCCATCATAATTGAACAACTTCGAAGTCGCTGAGCTTCGGCAACCTATCTGCACTGACTCGCTCAAATGAAGACCAATTCTCGGCTTGCGCAACGGTAACATACAAGATAATATTGACTGGACTGGAACGGAATATAAGAGGCTTCGCGGCCGAGCTTGTCATCGTGAATGCAGATCCTCTAGTCTTCATCGACACCACACATGTCATGGTTTAGAATCTTCCTTCCCTTTGTTAGCAATCGCACCTCACCTTAACGGTAAGCGAGATGCAACTACCTACATTGAGCTAGCGCTGTCCACAGCCACTCACGTATATCTACTGTTTGTAGCTTCACCCAATACAACCTCAGTTCAATCCATCAATTCTTCCTGCATATGCGCTGTTTCTACACCGCAATAACACACTCTCTGCTTTGTTCCGCGCGTTGTAAATCCGAGGTCTGCTCACCCCAAACAAGTCCACTTATTCATATGTTCTACAGACCTAAGACGAGAGTCACACACGCGAGGCATCGTCTAATACTTTGCTATCTAGGAAACCGCCCGCTACTTATTGGATGCCATATCGAATGCCGTGAGAGTATGGGACGACGCAACTGGCAGAATATCTAGACTGCTTGACCGTTACTGTGACGACAGCGGCAGAATCAGATTGTGGTAAAGGCAGACAGCTTCCGGCTTCTTCTCATTCAAGGAGAAACTTACACGCACATAGGCCTATAGCGAAAACGTCGTGTGTCGGCTAGAATTATCTTCATTTCGTGCCTTATATGACATTTTCGCAGCAGTGTAAGCATTTTACCCACACACAACATGATGAGTATGTGTAAGTTGTCTTTGGCTTTTGGTTATCTGAAGTTAACGAGGAGGTGCGCATGGTTATCATCATTCTTTCTTCAAGAGTGACACACTTAGAGTTCAGGCAGGGGATTGCAAGGGCGACAAACGCAGTCGAAAGCCAGACGAACTAGGGGCATAAACCAAACATGATATCATTGACCAAGATTGCATTACCATTCGTATCAATCCACCACTCTTATTTTCCAGTATTATTCGACGTTTCTACGCAATTTGAACAACTTCACCACCTCACTTCTCCTCAAAGCACATCGAACCGTCCTCGCCCGGCTGTGCATTTCTTTTCCGCTCGCACATCAGTGACCTACTCCAACTAACGCATCATCCGATGGTACAAATGACTCGACGCTCTGATATCCTGCGCTATTTTATATATGGGTACTGCAGATTTGACGGATGTCCTGGTTCATAGGTTGAAAAAACAAGTATCGATTTCAAACACTTACACCCACCCTTTGCCGTGAAGGCCACATTCTCCGTCTTGAATTTACACCCCAAAATCGATCAACATCTTACATGCCCCTCGTTTTTTCAAGGGTACACTTCACATCCAGCAGTATTAACACTTGTACTGAAACTTCAAGAGAACAAACTCAAAGACCCCTCAGCACATATATACTCGATGAAGTGTATACTACGTTACAAGAGCTGCACATTGGTCGACGATAACACACACTTAACAGCAATTCCTGACGTCGAGCTTCTCACGCTTGCTATAAACCAGCACACTCATCAACCAAAGTACACAGCTTACACCAAGGTAGTTGTTCGATCGCTCCGACATAGCAGTTTAAGTGTTACTTCCTAGTAACACCGATAAACGAACACGAATCCAGCATGCTGAGACATATACTACAACTACAAACAATTCTGCAAAACAATTCTCTCCTAACTAAAACATACTTCCACAAGATTACAACCCTCTCAAGCTCAACGCAAGACGTTCTTTTAATCCCTTCAGCATCCCGATGTCTTCATATGACCACAGACTCTTGAACCACATATTACCAAACCTTGTTCCCACAACGCGAAGGCATCCTGCCCAAATGCTCTAATCGACAAGTCCTATTAGGCTCATTGCGCTCACTCGGTGGCATTATAGTTACTCCAATGGCAATGGTCACAGCGCTAGGTTTCCATGCGTTATGCAAAGCAACATCGAAACGAACGGATTGTTGGCGTGGATGCGCGCAAGAGGAATAGATGGCAGGCGTGGACAGGAGAAAGACGGAGAATGGCGGAGAGGCAGGGGAATGTAATTGCGGGTTAGTCATGCATAGGAGTACATTGTTGGGTCAACGTGAGAAAGTGAAGCGAGGAGATACCAAACACCACGAAATGAAGCGTGAATAGTGCATTGCATGTAGAAAAGACAGCCCGCATTGCTTGCATACAAAGCACACATCAACACGACAGCAATCTACGTACATACATCAAACTCCACAATCCCTTCTCAATCCACAACCATTCCAACACCCTCCCTCCCATTACCCCTCCCCTTCCCATTACCCCTCCTCATCCCCGTTCATCTCCAAACCCCTCCCCTCTCCCCATCCGCCCATCCAGAACCCCAGCCCTCCCCATCGTACATGAAAGGCTGGAACCGACCTCCGGACCCAATCACGCCCCCGCACTTACATGCACGCACGAGCAGCAAGAGTCCCAGCGGCGCGGGTCGATAAGGGGCGGACAAGTGCGGCGCGCATGACGGGTAAAGTAGCCGTGTACATGTAGGATCTGAGGGAAGGTATTTTTTTGTTGGTCAAAGGTAGATGCGATTGTGATGATGTGAATTGTGCTAATGACTACCTGCTAGTTGGTGGGAGGTTGGTATACACGACCCTCCACGCCCTAACCTCCCATCGTACCTAAAAACCCACCAATGCACCCAATCTATTGCGTAGAAATGTATGAGGTAGAGTAGAGTAAGCCGACCCCTCGCCCAGCTGCCGAACATTGTCAAACTGCCATTGCAGCGGGGACCAAGGGAGCGGGACGTGCCTTTCCTTCCTCACCGATAACCATCAACGCCACCTCCTCGCATTCAAATCCTTCCTTTCACCTCGCCGTCTACACGCATATATGTTGTTTGGCATGAGATGTTGGCGGCGCCTAGGACTTCTGATTAGGAGCGGGGATTAGCCGGGCCTATGGGACAAATGCAGGGCGCTCTTGATCATGCACGCACGCATGCATCGCACGCAAGAAGGGCATCTCGTGTCTAGATGCTGCGGACGCGGACTAGGATATGGGGCAGCGTGTCGTGCGTGCTGCGTAGGAAGAAAAAAAGAGGGCTGCATATGCTATACTATACCTTACTGTAGCGAACTATACTATTACCTAGGTATTTGAGAAACAACAACGCCATGCATGAAATGGCGTCAAGCAAGGCCTCGATCGACACGCGCACATGCTAGATTTAGAAAACGGTTCGTCCTATGCTTCTAGCCAAGATCGCAGGATCCAAGGCCTTGGACGTAAAGCGTAGAGAAGGTGTGAGCATCGGATCCGGAAAACCACCAACAAGTCGTGAAACGGGCGTAGGGAGAGACAACACCACGCAACACGCCTCGTGACCAACGCGTGATAATGCGGAGGCGGAGACCATAAGCAACGACTCGAGCGTAAGGCTACCGACGTCAACTCTAGGTCAGCTGTGGGCATCGCGTTAGGAGAAAGCTGAGATGAGATGAGATGTGAGACGTTGGCGCATCGGTACGGCGAGGCGAGACGGGCAAGCGGTAGGAAACCCTCCTCGTACCGTACCGTCCGTTCCCTTCCTTCCTCACCGTTGTTGCCCGTCTGATGTCAGCCGCGTATCTGAACGACGCGCCAATGTCCCCGATTCGCCCGCGCAAACTCAAGTCAATCGTCACATGGGGGAGTTCCCCTCAAAGCGGTGCCTTCGACACAATCGTTCCCCCAGAGTGGAAACGCAGCGCCGGTGACCGGTGTGCTCCACGCGATACAAGTCTGGGGTAAGTGCGGGATCGGGTCCGGAGGTAGCGGAGCAGCTGCTGATCTAGGAACGCCATGGCGAGGAGGAAGGCGCTCCTTGTAGGCTGTCGAATGCGGTTCTTATGTCGGTCGAGATATGAGCCGGGGGAGCGTTTTGAGGTAGGTATATATTAGCTTCGAGTAAGAGAAATGTGGCGTAGAAGCAGGGCGTAATTCGTAAATGAAAGCCTGGGTCGTACAAGAGAGCCCGTTTCCCGGCATCGTGACCACATTGGCGCGCTTCCACGATCATGCAGCTGCGAAGCGCGCGAGATAGGCGGAAGCGAGAAGCGGGCTTCTAACGAGCATGGTCGTAATCGAGGAGGTGGAAGCGACGTTGTAGGCTGATTTGTGGATTTATCCTAATACCGTAACTGTGATGAGCAGCGTCATTGGCTGGCGATCATCGGCCCGGAACTTGCTCTGGTATACTGCACGCCTTGCCGAGTATAATATGTACAATCGGGCCGTGTGATGAAGTACGTCTGATGTTGTTGCTTCCAAAACGAGTGTGGGTGAGCGTGGGAGTGTGTGGCACGGTGATAGCACTGACTAGTTCTTACCTCCTCTAGGTGTTACGTTTCGTGCAATGATGCGTGATTATGGTGTTGCATCCTATCGTGCTCATTGCCAGACTCGAGCAAGTGAACCGTGGGCTCGGGACACAAGGCGTCCAGCACGCGTTATGTCGAGCTGCGAGGCGGTGAACAATAACGCGCAGCCGCAATATCGACGATAACACCCGTACGACAGCGCGTAAGACCGTGGGTTCAGTTTTAGAATCTGGGGTCAGCGACGATACTACCGATGGAGTGGTAAAGGGTTCTCGCTGGCTGGGCTATGTTGCAGTTAATATGGGAGCGGTAGCATTAGCTCAGGCTGACCACCCATCAGAATACGAATTGCATTGTTATTCTCGAAGAGAATGCGCGCCTGGGAGTACGAAGTAAATGAACATGTACAGCTGACAGGTCAGCATGCAGTATTACCAGAACCATAGTTAGTCTGTGAACCATACCATCGGATCCGAGGAGTAGTCTCGCCATGTGCTTACCTCGAGGTGAAACCTAGGCGAAGAGCCCCGTGTATGATAAACGTGAATCTTTCATGACACGGCGTAAGCCAGCAAGATGTTGATGAGCCGTGCTCGAAAGGAAGGACTACCGAATGAGGCAGGAGGCACCACGTCCAACGGCTATCTTGCTCCGGCCTCGAGATTCTACGGATGTGAGCGATGCGCTAGCGTTGATTAGATGTTGGAAGTTCGAGAAGGACGCACGTGCGACCTGAAGCAGAAGGTCAGTGACCACTGGCGGTGGGCGGAGAAACTGCAACAATCCTGCGGCAAAATGTTGCAACAGGCCTATTTTCTTATTGGCCAAGAAGACGTGGGCAGTATGTTTTCGCCCGTGAGCCGTTGGTGGAGCAAAGTTCGTATGCAACAGCATTGCATGAACCCCCATTCTGTGGTCTTAGGCACGGTCTCGACAGCATGAGGTTCTCTGTTGGCCTTCAAATCCTCTGGCGCAAATGTAACCCCACATGTGATCTGCGGATAAGCTTGTGATAAGCACGTGGGGAGGATACACCAACTGCACGCGACTGCCAAGGATGAGGCGTGGCCATGTGCCCTGCCCTGACCGGGGTAATATGAAGCTCGAAGCCTTCAGTTGGTCTCTTCGATCCCTCATGCCGAAAGACGGCTGATAATAACGAGAAGCGATCTTAAGATGGACGGGAGAGGAATAGGACGCGGAGTCACAAGCAAAAACGACTCGTGACATTTGAAAATCCACGCGAGACTCCGAGCGATGCCCTCGGTGACCGGCGCTTCTTCGAAACCTCATTCTACTGCGGAGGCGAGCGATGAGCGATGCGACCTTCTCCAGGAGGCATGGCAACGCAGTGCGCTAGGCTCCGACGTCCAGGCACTGGGATTCAAATGCTTCTTTGGGCACCTCCACGAGCCGTATTAGGAAATAGACGATGTCCCACGCACGCGAAATGAAGACCCGAGCGGCTGGAAAATGCGTGCGGATCCGCGAATCGCGATGAAGCTTTTACCGGGAGTGACCCGCGAAGCCGACAAGCAGAGTCGTCGGTCGCAACGTGCCGTGATAATAAGAGAGCTATTCGCCCAAACGACTCATGCGAAACAGGCGGAGGCCAGCAAAGTTCCCCCCGTACGCTAAAGGTAAAATAGCGTGCCTCACTAACGCAAATCGAACGCCCTCCGCTTGTTCGAGGCAGCGAGCCCAGCGCCGCATGGGGGGGAGCTGGACACAACTTCGGGGGTATCGCAACGGTGGCCGAAACCTTCGGCAAGTATTTCGACGAAGTGATGGTGGACGCCGTCATCAGGATGGAAGCATGTCTCAAAGCAGCTACGGCTGAAACGCCTTGGGATGCGTGGGTGAGCACGTTGTAGCTGCGGATTGGACCCCAGATACGAAGTGATGCACAGCGCATAATATAGCCTGTCGCGCTCCGATATTAACAATGACCAACTCGTTCCTCGTACGGAGCTAGATGAACCAAAAGCAAGGACGACTCCTGAAGCACTGGTGACAACCAGAGGCGCCGAAAACGTCGCAGGAATCATCGACCATGGCGAGATGCACGACCGAGCCATATGCCGCTGCGGCCAACCGAAGCAGCAACCGGTGGATGTAAGACGGGCGATTGGTGAGAGTGCAGCAGTCGGGGGTGAGTGACAGCCACGCGACTCGTGCAGATGGGGATGCTTCCGCGCACTTGCCGTGCCAAATGTGGCTTAAGGCGCAACGCCAGAGCCAGGCCGTCGGAACTGCCAAGACCCCGGGAATGTGGCACTGTCACGCCGCCATCGTGGGTGCAATCGTGTCCCCATGCTCAGCTGCGTTTGTGGGGTTAAGGGCACAATTGTCGTACCGCGCGGCGGCAAGTCGCACGCACGATATGGGGGTGCGACACAGAATGAAGGAAAAGGACCAGTCTCGACAGGTTCTTTGTACGTTTGCGACCATGCGCTTGACCTATTTGTGAATGCACAGCCGATCGGTTGGGCTCAGACGTTGCGAAGCAGAGGCGCGGGATGCGGGTTGGGTGGCTGTTCCCGGACCGATACCGAAACTCATTTGCCCGTTTGTCGAGAAGAAGTGATCGACGGGTTTTGTTTAATTCGGTGTAACTATACAAGCGAGGGCCTGAGAGCCAAAAAGCAAATGTTGTCGATAGATAGACGGCGACTGGGCCTTTCGATCGCCGCGTCTGTGGGGTAAGTCTGAAAGCTAGGTAGATTTATTGTGTGGGAAAGAAATCTCCGAGGCTGAATCGCTTTCGAATCGCTTTCTGCTACTGTTGTTGGCTGCGTTCTGACGACCGACCGCGGTTGTGATACATCGGGTCATCTTGTGTCTTGTCGTGATATGAGCTGTCCTATTACTTGCGTTGTAAGCCAAGCGTAAGGGATGGTTCAAGTGGTGCTGATTGAATTAAGAAGCAATTTGTGTAGTATGACCTGGGGGAGGCGGACATCCACCCGGAGCAGTGCGATCGCCGTTCTTCTTCTTCTTCTGAATGCCTGTTTGTTGATACTTTGGGCGTGCGATGCAGAGTTGAGTCAAACCGAGTGCCGAGCACGACATAGAAGTGGCCCCCAACTATGATGCCATCCCACTCTTAGTCACAGGACACATCGTGACCCTACATGAGACTCGAGGTAGCGATGTCGGTGAGACGAGTGGTGAATGTTTGAGGCCGATAGGTGCTGGTACGGTATCTATAGAGTTGCAAGAAGACTTTCTTCCGGGCTCGCAGTCCGAAGACAAAGACTTTTTTAGTCACGAGCGGGTGAATCCTCCCTACCGCCTATATCACTAGCGGTGACTATACCTGACGAGAGAGGTGGGCGGTACATCTGCTGTTAACTCTCGTGAGATGTGGCGAGTACCAACAGAGGCTGTATACGGGCCGTGGTTGCGACTAGGCAGTGAAGCTGGAGAGGATAGGCTCTGCGACACCCAGATGATCCAGCATTACCTGGTAAAACCGTGATTTTCGCTGTACAACTCATGAAACAGGCAATCACGCTGCATCTGGTAAAGATGGTCGGTTGCACATGATCCCTTTGGGGCGCTGTGATTCGACGTCCGACTTCAGATGACCTCGAGAAATTGCCTTGTAGTGGGATATCCGTGCCTGTCGCATGGAGTCAAACACGGCAGTGGGAGAACTGTGCACGTATTCAGCGGGGTACATCTCGCTACCCCGAACTGTGAAGCTGAACTGCTGGAGAGTGTCTCAGTGTTCGAGAATAGACCACATTTAGCCTTGGTGGCCACCGGGCTTGTCCCTCGTGCCCTCGCTCCCCATGCGACGGCCAGCGCAGAGCGAAACATGGCGAACAATGGCATGCAAACGTAGCGCGTATGGTCAGCGTCTTAGTCGCCATCCAGCTGCTGGCGGTGGGCGGAGAATCTCGCTCAGAGTACCGCAGCGGCGAGAGCAAGGCCGAAGCGGCGTGTCATTTGAGCGTGCAGAGGCTTCGCTCTTGACCGCCAGCGGAAGAACTCCAGGCGCTCGTGATGCCAATCGCGTGCGGGGAGGTGCACGCCAGCGGAAGGCGGACAGTCAATTGGAAACAGCTGCCCAGATGGCCGCGACGTTGTCGTGAGGCTCTCTGGCAATATGGAGCATACGATGGTTTCAGGGTCCAAGTCGACATGGACGCCCGGCAATCCTCGAGAAGCACATGACCTGAGTGCGAGGCTTGGAAGGGGAAAAGAAACGCTCGCGGAGAGGCTGGACTGCTTCCGCGCAGGCAAAGGGCAGATCCCTGGCGCACGGCATCACATGCTGCGCAAATCTGCGCTGTAATCGCTGACAAAGCGGTATTGTAATGTAATTTATGTGCAAGACTCAGGTGACGAGAATGCGTGCGACGGGCCGGCGAGGTCTGCAACCAGTCGTCGAGCCGCCGCATCACAGTCGCGGTGCCGGGCAGGGGCAGCGGGCGTGGTCAGCGTCGAAGCGTTGGGTTGGTGATTTGCGTGAATTTGCAGCGTGGACATGAGACGAGCCCAAGACTGCGAGTCAGCCTCTTTCGACGCAGGTTCTGGAAGTGCAACCTTGTTGCGCACGGCCGGGGGCAGAGAGAATCATGTGCTCTCCCCACGCCCAGACCAGCACTTGGACGGCGAGCCACGCGGGCGCCGACGCTTTCAGCAGGAGAGCCTGTGGCGGCGGGCTCTGCATGCGTGCTGTCGGAGGAGTGACGATTGTGCCACCGTCTGGTGGAGTGTCCTCGAAGCACTTCACTCTTGACGGGGGGTGTCGGCGCTCTGCCTCTACGGGCGTGCGTGCAGAGTCTGCTCCATGGCCAAAGAGCGGTAGCGGTAGGGTAGGCCGTGGTCGTGCAATCTGCCGCAGATGCTCCGGGCGCGCTTCTTTAGGGCGGTAGGAGCGACAGGGATGCGGGCCAGGTGTGCCTTCCCTGTCCACAGGTCGCTCCTTCCATGTTGGCGGTAGCCCCCCCTGTCCGCCGCCATATGTACCACACGCACACGGCCAGCCTTTAAACTCCCACCGAGGCCCACTTGGTTACCTCACCCACTGTGACTCTCCCCCATCGACACCTTTACGCCGCCAGCCCTCCCCCCTCACCGCACGCCGTGCCCCTCCATGTATTCGACACAGCTGTAGTCCCGCCGGCGCATCCTCTGCTGGCCACTGTTCTCGTCGACGCAATCGCACCCTCACCGTCGCCGACACCGCATTCCACCGCCACCCCCGGACCTGCACAATGCCCCTCCACGCAGAACGCCCGATCGTGCGTGTAGAGCACAGCTCGATGCGCACCATTGAGACGCGCAACACGGAGAACCTGTTCGGCCTCTGGTCTGGTGAGTGCAGCCCGAGCCGCGGCTCCACATGCACATGCCTCTAACACATGTGCTAGTCTTTGCCAGATGCTCGCCGGCCATGGAGGACGGCAAGCGCTACGAGAATATGGCGTGGCGGCTGTGGTCGCGCGAGACCTTCTGCTGCCAGCCCGACAATGTCGTCGCGCCGCAGTGGTCCTTTGAGCAGCAGTTGCCGGCAGAGATGCCCGAGCTTTCCACCAGCGTAGCCTCCGACGACTCCAACCTGGAAGCCGCGCTCACCTCGACTTCCCGATCAGACTCTACCTCGGCATCGCGACCCGACCTCCGCCGCCACGATTCCGCGACCAGCCAGGCCCGCGGCAGGCACATGACGCCCATCGGCCTGGAGAAGGTCGTCAACTCCATCCAGGAGAAGCGCTTCCTCGAGCCGCTCTCGCCACTGCCGCCCCAGCTCGCAGCGCCCATCCGCGCACCCGCCGAGGTCACCACGCCCCGCCCGTCGTCGCCGCCCACCACCGCCCGCCGCATCCCAGAGTCGTCCACATCCACCGTGGCCACCACCCAGGGCAGCGAAGCCATGAGCCCCCCCGTCGGCTCAGAGGCCAGCGCCTCCACCGACATGAGCCACCACAGTGTCGTGCGCGGCTTCGAGCGCGGCCACATCTCGACGTCGATCCGCTCCACCACCAACCTCAACCCCACTCCCATCCTCAAGTCGTCTGCCAGCTTCGTCGCACGGCCAGCCCCGTCCAAGCTCGACCTGGGCAAAAAGAAGCAGCCCATGTTCACCCTCGGCGGCTCATCCGACGAGGACGCCGCCAGCTCCTTCGAGGCCTACTCCCTCAAGCAGCGCAGCTCGCTGACCGAGAACCTGCGCAACGCCCCGGCCATGCGCAAGACGACCTCGTTCAAGAAGGAGGTCGTCACCCGCACCTACCAGGACATGACGTCCGAGAGCGACGGCGCCATCGAGAGCGACAGCGAAGACGAGGTCGACGAGAGCGCCATCGAGGACGATGACGACTCCGAGGCCGAGTGGGAAGACGAAGACAACGAGGAGGAGGACAGCGTTCCCTCCAGCCTGAAGGAGATGAACCCATTCCAGCGTGTCGAGTCGAGCGCCAACCTCACTTCGCGCCGCTCCCTTCTCACCACGCAGCTCCACGAAGGCGATCGCGCACAGGCCCTGCAGAATGCAGCCTCGCGGTCATCACCCGCCATCCGTCGATCACGCACCACCACACCCAACGGACCATCCACTGGCAACTCCCCCCAGGAGGAAGGCCTCATGATGCGGCAACAAAGCCGCCCCAAGCCTATCATGACTACCACCAATGTGCATCCCCCCGCCATGTCACCGCGCAGCACAAGACGCAACATGATGCAGCAAGAACTCACCGGCAGCTTAAGACAGAACCTGCTGTGGGAGCGGCAACAAAAGAACGCTACCAGCAATGCGGTAGCGAAGCGCCAACAAAGCGCAGTGTCTCTGCCGGCCTTGCGGAGAGCGGCCACCACCAGCAACATCCCGGGCATCACCTCGCAGGTGCAACAGAGCGCCAACCCATCCTCGTCATTCAAAGACACAAACTCGGTCGACGCACAAAGTAATTACTTCGATAGCGGCCTCAACATCTACCACGTCTCTGGGTGGTAGTATGGGGCATCATCTCTTCATTATCTGCACCTTTTAGCGGCATTTGCGAACAGCTCGGCGTTCTGGGATTGTTTTCTTTCTACTTCGGCCGCTTTGGCGCTTCCTCTGGACGGCCTACATGGTTCATGATCCAAAAGTCCCTCGAATCCATTCAGGACTCTGTATGCCGCGAGGCTACGAATTTCTTTCGCGCAGTCTTATCTGGCCAAGGGCGGTTCATTTGGCTTGAGATGGGTCACGGCTCACGCCTGGAGGTCACGGTGGTTTTCTGACTGGTCTGTAACATACTGCATTGTACTTCTATCGGGTTACTCTCCCGAGCCAGTGCCATATACCCCCGGCATAGGACGGCTTTGAAGAGCCGCTCGACGACAGCATTACCTCGACATGCAATAGCAGGTATCTAGCTAGTACTTAATGACAAAAGCGGATTGATCAATATCGACTTCCACACATGCAGCTCATGGTGATTGTGACTCGCCGGTGAGCAGATGCAGTATGCCGACGACATTCATGGCTTCATCGACTTGCTCTTCTCGTCAGCTGGGCCCGGGGTGGATGTCCCAACAAGACGCACGCTTGTTTGGAGAGCCAGTTGTGTTTAGCAGGCACCTTTACCGCTCTTCTGAATCATCTAGCATAATAGGGTGCCCAGCAGGCGCTAAAGCACGCTTCGGTAGGCCCTCATGCAACCGCCGCACGCAACCATTGAAGCACCTTGGTTCTCGTCGCATCTGCCGCAGGTAGACAGCCTCCGAGCACGTTGCCCGTGTCACGATGGCAGTTTTGGCTTGCTGTGTTTATTGTGACAATATACGAACCGTGGATCTGCCAATATGCCTCGGGCAGTGACAAAGTTGGGGGCAATTCGCGGCTATTGCCCAGCGTCTCCCTCGGCCCGGCTTGATTGAGCTCTCCCCATCACAAGGGAGCGGACAGCAAGGGCATGCGGAGCTCGAGGGCGGCCACCTCGTGAGACGACCCTTGCGTACTATTGACCGGGAGCACGCCGGCGTGCATCGTGGCGAGCGCTCTGGGTTCCGCTGTGCGCCGTGGGATCGCCGTCGAGACTCGAGCGCTGCAGGTGGCCTTCAGCCTTATGAGTCAGGCTACAAACTCAACACCACAGCACCCATTGCGCGATGACTGAGTCTAACGGCGGCGTCCATTGCACCGGATGCAGCACGGAGCGGAACCGCGACACGTCATGATGGCCAGGGAGCCCTTATCGACTCGATTGCTGCATTGTTGTTGGTCATCGTGTTTCGGGGCTCCCCTCGTCTGCATCAGCATCACTCAACCTCCACGCAGGCAGCTGACCGTGGGAACAACGGCTTCGCCTATCTCCACGCATCTGCCTTGCCGCTCTGCAATGCCTACCCCGGATTGCACGGGCTCAGCTTAGAGCCGCCCCGGATGCCTCTTCCAGTCCCATCATCATCGCTCACTCATCGCATGCTATTCGCGACTTCCCTTGATCGCCTCTTGATCACCAGATGCTAAGAACAACAGCCACCCATGCGAACCGCCAGCAGGACCGCTCCGCGATGCTCCATCAGGCACCCGCAGCGCTACCCCGCGACACAGTCGGTCTGGAGGTTGATGCGCTGGCAGCTTAGCGCCTGCACGCAGGTCATCTGAAAGTATCCTCGCACCTGAGTGGGAGCGGCTTCAGCCTCAAAACAAGGAGCTCCGCCACCGCGGGAGGGCGGACTTGCAATTGAAGGTCAAACGCCCCGGCAATTCGCTTACCACCCTGTGACTGTGATGGGGCTCCTCGTCACCAAATCTTCCGGCTTTGCATCGCCATTTGTCGCACTCGTGGGGGATTTTCATCACATGGTCTGCTACTGTCACACCTTTCACGAGACGAGCTGGCGCTTTCTGGTGACATGTTGTTTCTCTTCGCCAATGCTGGCATGTCGATCTGGCGCCCTCGCTGCACGTCTCGAGATAGGTATCGATATCTGCATCGACCAGATTAGAGTACGCCGGTTGACTTGTCAACTGCCGCCGTGCAGCAAGCACTCAAGCCGTCGATACCACCCCCAGCATGTCGTGCTCGCGTTTCATGGGCGCGGAGAGGGACCCCATTGCCTCGCTGCAGAGGCTGCACGACGCCAGCGTATCGTCAATACTTCCTGCATTGCCGGATTCTTGTTTGGCGATGCGTTTGACGTACCAAACACCATGGCCAAGACCCGATGGCTTACCGTCGACGCGTACACTGTAATTGTTACCTCTCCTTTATCGAATTTCTCTCCGCGGTCTCACTATCATTCTCTTGCCCCGTCGGCTCTTATCTCAGGCTGCCGATGGTTGTCGCTAGCGGTGAGCACTTGCGGCATCTTGCCAGATGCGGTATGTACTTCGATATCACATGAGTCTCCTCGTTGCTCGAACGTTGTACAGGTTGGCACCCCACGTCCACAAACCAACTTACCGGCGCCTGGTTCGGGAGACAGATCGCCAGCTCCAGGAGGCGTGCATGCAGTTTCACTGCAGATAAGGGACTGTGCTTACAATACTCGAGACTTTGAGACACACTACACACACTCACAACTGCAGCGCAACGTGCTACCATCCGCTTGCCCCTGACTTGCACGACGTTAACAGCCGTGGCGCACTACGGTATGTTTGTCGGGACGTCACCTCCACATGCGGAAAGTTTAGCTTTACGCCATGAACTTACCCCAGCTCAACAACTCCATATACGTCACTTTTACCCCAGACTACCACGCTTCCTGTTTCACTTCCCCGCCTGGGCATTCAGGCAGGGAGGCGGCCACGAGGGCGTTATTTACGTTCACAGCCCGAGATGAATGTCACAGTCTTGACAACACATCATAGTGTGTAGGGTGACTCCTATGCGCCTGACATGTCATCGCGATGGGAATGCGCCTCTTCAAACTTACTCCTCTTTCGAAACAGACACCAGATCTGGCCAACGCACCATGTCGTCGATTCCCCAGGATCACCTTCTCGGTGTTGAGATGAGATTCATCTTAGATCCACACGTGCCAAGATGCGGAGACCCCATTACCATATCGTGACCAGGTCATACAGTGTCGGTACCTCGAACACGACGCAAGCCCTCAACGGTGGGTAATACTTCCGCGACGCCTTCCATGTATGAGGTCGGAGAAATCTCCGAATTTCTTTCGCAGCATGATGAACACGAGCAGTGCATGGCCCTCTTCCGATCAACCACGAGAAGTTCGATTGCAGTGCGCATCGTGGCGTCGAAGTTCCTCGGCCAAATCTCAGGAGCAACAAGTGCCTCTGCCGGCAGACGCATTCATGCCGGCACTGGCTTTCCGGATGCAAGCCCACGTGAAAGCTCTCCACTGCGGCAGGCTGCAGCACTCTGCATTGGACGCTTCACGATGAATGCCATGAGTAGCTGCCAGCGCAACGAAATGCCAGCGCCACACGAGACATCGCGATACAACACCACGCCAACGCACCATAATGTCTATCACGAGCTGCACGCCCAGTACGCCATCCGCAGACTTGACGTAGGCGTTCGCATAACACGTCCCAAGGCTCGCCTCGATCCGAGTCGCGTTTTTTTTCTTCCACGTATTGTTTTCGTTACAGACCCTGAATACACGAGTCGGCCCGGTAGGATATGGACGCCGCTGGGAAATGGGGTCAGCTGCACCAATTCACTTTTGCGAAAAAGGTTTGGGTAAGCTTCCCCGCAAACGGATAGCGAGACTTGCTACTTTGGGACGTTCCTCCATCATACTATATCGTACCCTTAGCACGCTCATGGTAGGTAATGCCGTTGCGTCTACTAATTCGAAATCATATGTGAAAGGTTTGTGAATGGTTCCGCATACCATGGCTCGGCTCAAACCCGCACACCCGGCCTCAACCAACGAGGATGTCGATCCCACGGCTCTGACTTGCGATATTCGCCACCAAGTGTCGTCGGCTTCATGTGAAAGGCCCGACTCATTGCTTAAAGTTGCCTGACAAGTCGCCTGACATGTTTTATCTCTCGGGGACGTGCGTTTTGCCTGGATGATTACGAGTCGGAAATGCTTCATGACGGCGACGAGGTATTTGATATTGACAAGCTGATCCCTGGGGAAATGTTAAGTCCGGGACGTTAGCTTAGCGTCCCCGCGACGTCGCTCGATCCCCAAACCCCGGGATTGCAGTGTGTCGGATAGGGACACTACCGCTTCGAAGCCATGCATCGTGGTCGGGAATATGTACCGAGATTATTCATGCTAACACGCGTCACATTACCTTGAAAGCTCTCTTCAATGTTCAATAACCCATCATGACGCGGCGCCGAAACTATCTACCTGCGATCTGCATCTTATACCCTAGAATGCGATCACCTGGACGCGCCTGCAAAAGATGCGCGCAAACCTTTTTGCGGGAATTTATGACGTCGGTCGGGCGGCGCGTTATGCAGGTACATATCGGCAAGTTTCGACACGTCCTGGGCGATCGCATGCGCGCGGTACTGCATGGGGTAAGCCGGACGCTGCGACCTTGGTTTCGATTTCGATTTCGTGGGTCAAGGAAAATGGTGATGGAAAGTAGATGGAAGTATGGTAAGCTGGCGCACGCTCTACCACCGTAACAGCAACAGCGGAGTCCGCGACGCAATGCAACTATTCCTGCGCGGCGGAGTTTAGGAGCCTTAGCTCAGTAGCCTCGGGAAGTATGCGAACCATGGATCGCATTTATTGCTTCAACTCCGAATCGACATCAACTCGATTCGCACTGCCTGATTTGGCTCTGACGCGCAACACCAAAATCCACAAACATGCATCTTCACATCATGCATGCTATTTCTAGAAATTCTCCCGAGTAATACATTTGCTCTGGGACCTGGCGCGCAAAGCTTTACCACTACTTTGCCTTGACCAGTGGTTGTTGGATATTGGTTGAGCGGCGGAAAGAAAATAGGGTGTGGCTGCATGCGGCTTAAAACGGCTTTTCTTAACTTGAATGTTCTTTTTCACGTGCGAGTCGGGTTGGTTCGGCGAAAGGCCTTTGTGTGCCGCTAGAGCACAATTCTTAGCAGAAGCGTGGAGGTGATATTTTTATTTTCACTTTCATGTCATCTCCATCCCATGCAGATCCAGATTCACAAGCAACTTCACATGCACATGTCAAGCTCTTCTTTTCTCTCCTTCTTTTCCTCGTATATCTCCACTCCCCCTTTGTCGCTTCCGACATCTCCCGCAAGCCCTCCCATCTGTCAAACAAGCAACGCATCTAGACCGCTCCAAACGTCCCCACAAAAGAACTAATCAGGCATGTGAAAGATCGCTCCAAACTCCACAGAAAATGCAGGAGGGAACACGCGTCGCTGCCTGAGCCACACCCTTCGGGCTTGACCGCGTTTCTAGCGAGGCTTCTAGCGTGCGGCTCTGCGGGTCTGGCATGCGGTATGTGCTAGCGTGCTACTGTTACAGGAAATGCGCGATGGCGGTTGTAGTTGGTTGGGCGAGTGCTATAGCACTCGAGCACATAAGCACAATGTTTTATTGGTGTGGCGGTTCACATCAGAGACGGCTAGGCAAAGATTATGCATGTCTGGCGCGAGATACTAGCGCTGCAACCACGTCGACGAGAAAAGGTCTTTGCTTCGAGAATGGTGTGGCTTTATGCAACCCGCTGACAGGGGCGGCGACAAACATGAGGCTGGACGTTGTCGAACGCCTCATTATGCGTGCGTTTGCGGGTGGGTAGGTGTGCCGAGTTGTTGCGTCGGGGAGGTGTTTCACGCGTGAGTCGCTGGCGGGTGTGAAGATTTGATGTACGTGCGGAAAAGGGTGGGTCGAGCCACGTGGGAATGTGTTGATGGGCTAAGGGGTGTGGGAGGATGTATGTTACCAATACGGTTTTTTTGATACAGGTGGGGATTGTATGACTGTTTGTGGGTATGAGTGAAGGGGGGAACACGTGAAGATTATAAAGTGGAGGAGGCCAGCAACGCTCTGCTTGAACGATGGCTCACTTGACAAATCTCAAGGTCTGGAGTCGTGAGATCAGTCGCCTCATCGCGCTTCAAGAAGAACGTAATAGAAAGAGTGGAATATTGAGATAGATGGCAACTTTATCTCAACTCCCCTCCACTCTCCTTAACTTCAACTCCAACATCAATGTCAACCTCACTCTCAACATTAAGCATTTTTAATTTCCTCAAACTCAACTCCAACTTCCTTCACCTAAACCTCGAGCTCACTCTAATGCTCAATCTCAACTACAACCTGAGCTCAACGTCAACATCAACATCCATCAACATCTACTCCAACCTCAACTTCCTCGCCTCCAACCCCCAGTACCCCCAACCCCAACAACCCAGAGCATATGCAGTGAAATCACGCAACCCTTCCAACTCATACATACCATATCTAAATCCTAGAACGAAAAGTATATTTAGTGAAGACTAACAAACTATATGAAAGTGCATGAGCTTACGCTATTCAGACTCCATACCTTCACTTCACGATTAACTCCAGCAGTCCCTACGCTCAAGCTGGGTCTACACATCCCACTGCAACTCTTAACGCAAAAGGCAAACGCGTGAAACATCCAGCCAGCGCCAGGCTAGAGGTTTTCGAGCTGCTTGATTTTTTCCTCGTTTGTGAACAGGTAAAGTATGTTGCTAAGCTGCGCTACACATTCTATAGCTGTTGCAACTTGTACCTAGACGGAAAAGGCTGATGTCCAGAACCTTGGAAATTTCGAGCTACTTAATCTTCTCTTCCTCCACTAGATAATAGTATGCCTAACTTACTTTAGATCCTAACAGCCGTCTAGAAAGTCTCAAGTCGCTCGATTTCCCCCCTCCCCCCCTCCACCTAATGAGAGGTAGGTAGCTACTTCCAATCCGCCCAAACTTTCCCATTCTCGCGCTTTTCCACTCAAGTCATGTGAACGTGTTTGTTAATGGGGCAAGGCAGTGAGCTAGGTTATCCTTACGCCAGACCTTTTTCCTCAAGTGATGCAATTTCAACAAGAGGAGGGCTCACGTTGCTTAGATCTGGTGTGGTAATCAGCAACTTCGATAATACATTTTCGTCGTGCAGGCTGTAGAATGCCAACTTCACCGATAAGACATGACAAAGGAACCAAAACGCTTAAAAGCAGTCCACGGGCATGCACAGAAAATAGATGACGTTTGCGCTGTCAATGTGGCTTGTATTTATTTTTTGCATTCCATCGTCTAAGTGGTATCTAGCTTGTTTGGCCATCAACAGGACCGTCATCATCATCGTCATTCTGCGACGACTTGTCGCCCAGTACCAAACTCAAGAAGCTGTACAACGTCGCGCTCAGGCGGCTGTAGCGTCTAAAAGTCGTTTTCGTCGTTTCCAGCGATAATCACATTGTTGACCTAAAGCGGGTGTTAGCGACGGAGAACAGCGCAAGCGAGGTATGGGAGAAGAGTGTGCAAGAAGCAAGGCTATCGCAAACATGCTGTCAAACAATGTGCCACGAATGCAGAGCGTTTGTCGCGTGTAACGTGCCAGCGGCGCCTGCATGTGCGCCTGTGAATCCGCTTCCCCGCTTCCCCGACATTGAAAGGGAGGGTGGTGGCACGAGCGGGAAGGGCGAGACTGGAAGGAATGGTGCTTGCGTAACAAAAGACGCACAAAAATACAATACGGGATGGAAACATACCTTGAGTACCATACGACACAGTTGTGTAGCGAGTAACAGTTGCTGCCTCTTCGAGATCAAGGGATCGATCACGAACTGCTCCTTCATATCTACAATAGCGCCACGTTAGCACGATTCTCGCGTAGTTTCAGCCACCAAAGGGATTGGTGACTCTGGACTGTGATAAAAGAAAGCAACGTCGCTCGTGTGATCCGTCTCCTTTCCACGCGTGGTCGCGATGCTGGATAGGAAACGGGTTGTTGTTGCGTGGGGGCATGGCGCTACATCCCGTGGAGGCGCTCAATGTATGCACCACGGGACGGCGTGTGTATGCGTTTCCGGTGGCGCCGCGGTGCAAACCTGGAAAACGGCGGTGTGGACAAAAAGCAAGTACGCACGGCAGCTGCAAGCCGCGGAGCGCAGATATCGGAGGAGAGATGAAACGGGCGGGATCGACCACACGGAGTTTGACTTACCATTGCTTCCCGTCTGCATGCAGTCCACGCCTAGCCTCGTATTCTTCTCCTTGGCTTGTCGGGACTTGATGTTGGCAAGAGTCTCGATGGGACTGAGACCTGAGTTCTCAGCCAGCGCCATGGGTACCGCATCAAGAGCATCAGCAAAGGCACGCATCGCGTACTGCTCGAGGCCTGGGCTCTGCGGGACATGTTAGTTGATTTCGTTATCGACGTGTTGTGATGTTACCTTGACTGCGGCATCCTCAACAGCTAACGAGCATGCAATCTCCGCAGCACCACCGCCATAGACGATCCGGTTATCTGTGACTAGATTGCGGACGACACAGAGCGCATCGTGTAATGATCGCTTGGCCTCGTCGATGATCTGTCGGAGTTAGCATCCCCGCTTGGCATACCGCACGTGCCTCTACAACATACCATCTTGTTGCTGCCGCGGACGAAAACGGTAACAGCTCGTGTGTTGGCGCACTCCTCGATGACCAGCATCTTGTCCCTCGTGGTTCCAAAGGTGAGTTCGCGAACAATGCCCGCCTTGCCGAGCTTCTCAGCGCTCAGGTCCTCGAATCGTGGCACGATGCGTCCGTTTGTGGCGATGGCGATCAGCTCAATCTCGGGTCCTCCCACCCACCGTACAGCCGGTAGCTTGTTTGTGAGAAGGAGATGGTTTGCCTCGTCATCGAAGCCCCACTGACATATGACCACGTTTGCGCCGGTGTCCTTGATCTGTTGAATCATCTCAGTGAACTTGTTCGACTCGTAGTTTTGGAGTTTTTTGAACTCCTCGACGGAGGTGATGTCCAGCTTGTGCTTGGTCTTGGGCTTCGGCGGCTCAAACGCGCAGGTAAGGATGGCAAGTTTGGCGTCCTTGACCTCGGACGGCATCTGGGGATGCGAAAAGTCCTTGTCTACTATGACGCCCTTGACTAGTAGTGTGTCCTCCAACGCACCGCCAACCTTGCCGTCCACCTTGATGAGTTCGAAGTCGACGTCTTTCCGGTCCAGATCGGCCACGGAGAGCACGGCGTCGACGGCGATGTGGGCGAATTGGTCGTGTGCCTTGGAGACAATCTTGCTACCTAGCGACGTCTTTGCAACCCTAAACAGCTGCTCCGTGTTGTCCTTGGTGAATTGGATCTCGTCGGAAATTTCGTCCAGTCTCGCTACCGCGACCTCGCAGGCCTGGTCGTAGCCGTCTGCTATCCGGATGGGATGGATGCCCTTGTCGATAAGGTCCGCGGCCTGCTCGAGCAGTGCACCCGCCAACACTACAACGCCCGTTGTTCCGTCGCCAATCTCGTCGTCTTGTGACTTGGACAGCTCGACGAGCAGTTTCGCGACGTGGTTCGATATTTCCATCTGGGAGAGGATGGTGGCGCCGTCGTTGGTCACGGTGATGTCTCCATCGGGCGATATCAGGATCTTGTCCAGTCCTCGGGGTCCTAGCGAGGTCTTGACAATGTTCGCGACCGTCTTTGCAGCGAGGATGTGCGACTTGACGGCTTCGTTTCCATACTGCCTCTTCTTCCTGCCTTGGCTGTTGACGGTATTAGCACCCGCCTATACCCGTACTGTGTGTATATCGTAACATACTCTCTGACAATGATGAACGGCCTACCCGACTCATCCTTCATCACCTGTGCTATAACCCAGCTTGTTAGTGCTTGTTCATAATACCGTAGGGTGCAGGCTCGGGCCGTGGAGGTTTCGGACGCGTACCGTTTGACAGATCGACATCTATAAGAGACCCATTGTCAGTATTTGGTTCAAAAATCAGGGTAGTCCGACTAGTGTCGGGACTTTTCGAGGTGTTGCAGCCTGAACTTACTCATCGCCATGTTGACTGATGGAACCGCTAAACAGCAACAAAGAACAAATCAGAGCTCGAACAAGCTTCAAGTATGCAAAAGCAGTGAATACTGCGTGTCTGGTGAAGTGAGGGGTGGTGGGGCATCTTGTAAACAGCTCTGGCCCTGATGTCGAAAATTCCCCAGAATGCCAAGTCCCGCACGGTTGTTCCTGCGCGCTTCGACGCGCCTTCCCTCACAGCTCTAACCTCTCCGATGGCTCCACACCGCCGACCACCTTCACCTCCACCACATCGAGCCAACGTCGCGCCGCATGCAATTGCGCTCCTCTCGACCGCCTTGAGCTAACACAAGCTTTCCAAACCACATATTCCCATCCGTCATCACTAGCGACAGCTTGCTAAGATGCCCCGTGAGTGCGCCCATGGAGACATGTCCTCGTCGCGCCGACTTTGCTTACCGACGCGCACGCAGCCGCTATTAGCGACAGCGAATCCTCCGGTGACGAGCAGATCCCGCCCCAGAAGAAAGGAAAGCAGTCCAAGGTCCAAGCAGAGCCAAAGGAAGACGTAGAGGAGGAAGACGTAGAGGAGGATGACGAGGAGGAGGAGGCAGAGGATGAGTAGGCGCACGACGATGCTCCACCTGAGTTGGCGCGCTAACATGTGCTAGATTCGTCGTCGAAAGGATCATGAGCCACAAGTTTGTTAAGGTGAGCCAACACGTCCGCGCTTCGCGGCCAACAACTAACAGCAGCAGGGCGACCTTGTATTCGAGGTGAAATGGCAGGGCTACGAAGCCGCAAAGGATCGCACATGGGAGCCCGAAGAGAACATGTACGTAAAATGGGCGCAAACCCGGACGAAGCTAAAGGCGCCAGGGTTGGCGCCGCCGACGTTATAAAAGAGTACTTCGACGAAATTGGCGGCCGACCAGAGCCTAAAGGTGGACAGAAGCGAAAGGGATGGGCATCGGGCGTCAAGTCGGAATCGGGAACACCTACCGCAGCGAGCGCGAAGCGAGTGAAGCAGGAGAAAGCGTGGAGTCCACCGCCAGGCTCGTGGGAGCATGACGTTAGCCACATCGACACCGTAGAGGAGACCCAAGACCCCAAGACCGGCGCGCTGGGGAGATTTGCATACCTCGTCTGGAACAACAGCAAGAAGACACAACACCCGCTCAAGCACGTCTACCAGAAGTGTCCGCAAAAGGTGCGCAGGTTCAAAGAGGGCCTTCCAGAGGTTTGCTAACATGTCGCAGATGCTACAATACTACGAAAGCCACCTCGTCTTCACACAAAACGACGGCATCAACGGCGATGACGAGGACGGCAACAGCCTCATGAAGGACGTATATTAGCAGCAACAGGTCCACTACGTCACTGGACTTCGTCCATCGCCCACGGCCCCCGAAGCTGTCATGTACCACCCACACCCCCAAGACGACCCATTGCATACTTCATGATTTCACGGACCCCTTTTTTCTCTACTTTGTACGCGTATGCGACGGGGCTTGCGCGCTTTGAATTTCGTCGAGGGTGGATATCCTGAGACCGGCGCATTAGTTGGTCTTTGGAGTTGGATTGGGGGGGTTTTGATAAGGTGAAAACGGTGTTTCAAGTATCTGTATAGTATCAATGCATATTTTGGAACGTGTGAGACTTGCACACTACACGCGCACAACTTTTCTTGGAGATGTGATGTTTGATCGGGGAAATACATGGCTGGGTTCTACTGAAGTGTCTCACTTGAGGTGATGCGTAGCCTCACAAATTCGGACATGTTATCTGATTTTAGAATGGCTAGATTGAAATTTGTTATTCTTGAACTTGACAACCCCTATTGCATTCAAGCATCGAGAAACAATAACCTTACTCTGCAGGTTTATTCGTCGCGAGGCAAAAGAGCGCTTGCAACGGTCGTGTGCGAATGTCTGAACTGTTCAGACATATTCGATTCAACAACATACATCATCCATCGCCCACACTCGCCATAACAATCTCTCCAATTATTTGTAAGTATCTATCCCCTCTCACGATCCCATCGTCGCTACAATCCCTATCCAAAACAGTCACAATGCAAAGGAGTCGTATGCGAATATCTGAACAGTTCAGACTTGTTTAATTCGGTTCAACTATATACAACATCCTTGACTAACAATATGTTTGTCTGTGGGTATACACCACTTCTCACTACTCGAGTGTTGCCATTAATCCATATACATATCCATATCCCTATCCGTATGCACATTCATATCTAACAATAACCCCAGTCTTTATACACACTTCTCATGCATTTCCCATCCCATTCCCAAGCGCCACGCAATGCAACGCCAATTCCAAATATTCGTGTGTCTCGTAAAGTGGTGTGTTCAACCATCTTTTGTGGCATCTCCTCCCATCCAAATCAAGGCATTTGTGACTCGAAGCGTCTGCGTCTACGGCTCCGTCATGTCGCTCACGCTCGACGCGGTGCCGCCGACGGCCATGCGCGTTTGCAGGTAGTAGATGAGGTAGGCGATGAGGGCGATGAGGATGAAGAGGATAAGGATGATGAGGAAGATGACGACGTTGCGCTTCATGGTTGCGGTGGAGTGGTGGGTTGGGCGGTGGTGTGGGTTGGAAGGCGGTGTGGGTGGTGGTGTAGTATGTGGTGTTTGATGATGTCTGTGAATTGTTAGAATGCAAGTTGTAAAGGCAGCGCAGAACTGAACATACCTTTCGAAAGTGTTGGAACCGTGGTTCAACTTTGCCAACGCAGCAACGATGGGGTCAAAGCGCAGATCGAGTCGTCGGGACAACGTTCAGATGGAAGCAGCAATTTCAACTGCGAGCTCAGACTTCAAATCAAACTTTAAGTCCAATAAATATCGCGATGTGTGTGGATTGGGTAGTGCAGCAGTGCAAAGTGGCAGCCAAGATGTCCTTCTACGGAATGCGACATGCAGCACTTTTGTACAGAGGCGGGGTTCCGTGCGTCGTGTGAGGTGGTTGGGTCGCGCCCGGCCCAGCCTCGTTGCGCGTGGCTGGCGGGGCTGGATGCGAAACACCAGGTGGCATCATTGCGATATTGCAGGATTGGTGTTATGGAGGTGTTTCTCGGAAATTTGGGCCTTGCTTAGGATAAATTGTTGGATGGGATGGGATGACGCGCGTGGTGTTGGGGTGGAAGGCGCGAAGTCAGGTGTTGGGCTTAGCGCGTTCTGCCTACTTCGCACGTCTTGGGGTACCTAGTGCTGCGCTTTCTGTGCTTGTTCGCTGACAACACTGCATCTGATAACACCTTACTTTTGTTGTTCGGCTTATTTGTTCCTCGTTTTTATCTGCACCACGAAGCGCTGCCTAGGGCTCATGCCATTTCAGCAGCTGATTCTTTCAGCCTAACCTACAGTATGAACATCATACCCGAGCAGGATGTTGATGCATTTCCAAGGTTCGACGAATCCCCGGGCCAGAGAGATTCATCTGAGTTCTCGGAGCCGTTTGAAGTGGTAACGCTCTGCGACTGGTGCAGCGACATCTTGGTCGAAGAACGCTCACGTGAGAGAAGGAGATCAGATTATCCGCGACGAGCTCTTGATCAGCTAAGAGAGGCCTCGTTGGCTGGATGTTCTGTTTGCTCGACGGCGTACCGCAGCCCCGCCATTTCTCAGTATGCAGTATTCGAGTTGTTCGTCCATTATAGTGTTTTACTGGCCTACCAACATTCGAAATAGTTGAAGGTTCCACATCACCCCAATTGCGGTGGACGTTTGAACTTATGGACGCTAGGGATCTAGTTTTCGATGTTTGTCAAGAAGCCGCGCACTATAACACCCCGACTCATAGCTCAGATCTTGCTGTCACTGTCCTGATAGACAACTGGATGAGTATATGCTCGACGGAACACACACATTGTCATCTGCAACTGTCGACTTATCGACGACCCCCACGGCTCGTTGAGATCACGGAAGATCGCATCAGGCTAGTAGCAACCAATGTTACCCACAAGGGTGAACGCGTGGAGCCATATGCTTCGCTCAGCCACTGCTGGGGGACAAATCCGACCTTTCTGACCTTGACGGAGCAGAATCTACACCGTCTTCATAATCGAATCGACCACGATGAACTGTCCAAAACATTTCAGGATGCTATCCTACTGTGTCAGAGACTGGATATACGTTATCTATGGATCGACAGTTTGTGCATCATACACAAGGGCGCAGGCAGCAAGGAAGATTGGCTCCGACATGTGGTGGAGATGCGCCATGTTTACCGCAACTGCTGTGTCAACATTGCGGCTAGTCATGCTCCAGACGCTACACACGGTCTCTACGCGGAGCGGAGTCCGAAACATATCAAATCTTTGATCATATCCAGCCAAGGAGATGATTCGATCCCACATGGGCAGTATTTTTAAAGCATCAGACGATTGTTAAGCACGGTTGGGGACAAGCCCTTCTTACTACGCGAGGCTGGGTGTTCCAAGAACGACTACTTTCTCCTCGTTTAGTCTACTGGACGAACGACCAAGTCTTTTGGCAATGCTCGTCCGTGCACGCATGAGAAACCTACCCTGCCGGCTGGGACCCTAGACCCGACTTGCCTCCTTTCGGGTTCCCGGAGGTGGATTTAAATACCAGTGGAAAGGCTATTGACGACGAGGCTCAGCGCCAGGTGCGCAGGTCCTGGCGGGCTATGGTTTCTGAGTATTCCGCATGTCGCCTCTCTTATCCCGACGTAGACAAACTACCAGCGATGGCTGGCGTCGCTAAAACGTTCGCACGGCTGTTCGACGATGAATACGTTGCGGGAATGTTCAAGAGTCATCTCCCAGAAGGACTGCTTTGGGGGAGCACACACCCTCACACCCAAGCAACGCGACCCGCATCCCAGGTCTATCGCTGTCCGTCTTGGAGTTGGGCAAAGCTAGACAGCGCGGTGCATCTACGCAGCGATATAGTTGTATACGACAAGGTTAAATTTCACCAACGTCTCGCCGACATGGTGGATACACAAATTGAACTGATTGATCCCACAAATCCATTCGGGCGCTTGAAAAGCGCAAGATTGACTTTGCATGGCTGGGTGACACCTTTTCGTCGGGATGTATCCGGGTCTGCCAAACCATTTCGCGAAACCCAAGCAATTGAAGGCTACGTAAGCCAATGCCGTCTTGTTTACTCCGAGGTACTTGGTCAGGACGTATACACGGTTTACACCGTGTTTGACTTCACTGTCCATGCCCACGAATCACGAGAGGATGCTTTTGCAATGCCAATAGAATTGAAATCTGATGACATTGTAGTCTCTGGATTGATTCTTCGCGGAATTGATCAAGATGGGGATGTGCTATACGAAAGAATCGGCACTACGGCACTGACATTGAGTTCTCGACTTGGAAGAATGCAAGGGGCATGTGAGATCGTGAAGCTCTTTGAAAAGATTCCCAAGGAAGACATCATTCTCATATGATGATGTCGCCTCCAGAGGGGTCAATTCTCGTGTCTATTGATCTTTCTACAATGTATGTGGCACCACTGGTCTCTGCAGTAACCTTGAGCTTCAGAATCCTATATGACGCCAATCCCTGACTTCCTAGCCCTGAATCCGAACTCTTCGCCGGAAAAGTCATCTCTCAAATCATCCAGCCTTTTGCTCTCCGCCTACTCACTCCTTTAGCAGCAGATAACTCTCAAGCGCCATCGGCTGGACAGTCCTATCCTTTAGCGGTAAAGCAACGGCTTTGATAAACGCTTCTCGAAACCTTTCGTTGTCCTTGATAAGAAGCGACCAGCTAGGTTGTTCGCAGTCGATGATACTGCTGTTTCCCCAGTTGCGAATAACAAGGTCTTCGAAAAACTCGCGGACCTTGAGCCCGCTGTCTTTGATCCACTGGAGGAAGTCGCCATCAAGCTGGAAACTTGGCAGCTCTCGTGTGTACGCTGCGAACAGTCTTCTCATGGCATGGTTTTGGAACTTTAGGCTTTCCAGACGATGGCCGAGCTTCCAAGCCAAGATACCAGCCTTGACGTACCAAACCATGACACCTGAATCGACATCGGCTTGCTGCACGTCTTCCGATGTTGTCGAGGGTATGCGTATTGCAAGCTGTGCGATACGATGGTGATCGCGCGAACCCAGTGTACTCGTAATAACGACCCTTCAAGAGCCATTGGATGTACAAGCTCAGGACAGGTGCTCCGATGAAGTCGACGATGACTGTACTCTCCTTGCTCTCTAGGAGTTGTTCGCGGAAGTACTCCGAGTCGCGACATAGTACGTCTCTTGGCAGCAGCCACGGCGCAGTGTCCAATCCTGGAAATCGAACGGTAACAAAGTTGAGCTGCTGGAAGCTACTACAGTTACCGAGTTGTTTCAATCAAAAGCTTTTGATTGGACCATACCATTTTTCAAGCCTCAAAGCTTCGTCAGTTTGGGCATCGTTATCGAAGTCGCCATCGTCGACTTCATCGCGTTCTCGTTTCTTCGTCATTGAGCGGCTCATTACAGCGTTGTTGCTGCAATCGAGATGGAGCGAAGTTTAGTGGTTGTTAAGAATGATGGTGAGCCTTAAGTAATGTTTGACCTTTAACTGCTTCCAGGTGAAGGTGAATTAACGTATCTTCTGCCCAACCGCGCCAACACTCTGAATTGCCTCTTACCTTCACTACGCTAATACGAAAACGTGGGGTAGAAGGTACGACAGCATTGTGAGGATAGTATTTTACACGGTTCACAAATGCCTACACAAGCTGACTCGGGATTCCATACCACAATGGTCATTTTTGATTAAGTGAGTTGCGTAACTGAACCTAAAGCCAATCATAGTGCAATTCTAAAAGACGATGTCCAACTACCATTATTAGAGGCACATACTACAATATTCAAGATGATCGGTTTTGTGCTCGGTCGACGATGCTCCGCGTGGTGCGGGGAAATGACCCCGGAGCCCCACGTACCTGCCATACCATCAGCAACAAAGGCCAGATACACTACTGAGAACCAACTTCTTTAAGCGGATGGTCAGCTCAAAGTTTCACTTAAAGGCATCGTCACCCAATCCACACCAACTATGAATGCGAATAAGCTCGGGCTTGTGCCATTCACCTCAACATCTCTCACCTCAAACTGGATGTTCAAGCAGGGCGGCCTGACTTCAGACAAAGAGTACATCCCCGCGAACGACCTACCAACGGAGGTGCACCGCGATCTCTTGAAAAATGAGAAGATCCCAGATCCCTTCAAAGACCTCAATGAGCTCTCGGTCCGCTGGGTTGGCGACGAAACATGGACATACCGCATCGAGTTCGCTGCGCCTGCGGACTATGGGAAAGCGGGTATGGTGACGTGTTTGAAGTTTGAAGGGCTGGATACATTCGCATCGGTATATCTAAACGGAGGGAAGATTCTTAAGTCCGACAATATGTTCGTGGAGCACGACGTCAATGTCTCGAACAAACTGCAAGCTACAGTCAATTGTCTGGAGATTGTGTTTGAATCTGCTCGGAAGAAGGGCCTTGAGCTAGTGAAAGAGCATGATGAGCACCGCTTCATTGTGCATCAGACTGAGGTGTCGCGAGGTCCGGTCCGAAAAGCACAGTACCATTGGGGTTGGGACTGGGGTCCGATTCTTATGGCTTGTGGGCCGTGGAAACCAATACTCCTGCAGACGTTTGTCTGTAAAATTTCAGACCTGGCAGTAAGCTACGAGCTCGCAGAAGACCTGGAGTCGGCAGAGGTTGTGGCGAGCGTTAAGTGCACTGGTCCTGTAAGAGGTGTGACATTCACTGTCATCCACAACAAGAGCGGCAAAGAGGTGGCGATTAAGCACGTTGACGCTGCTGGAGTGAAAGAAGTCAAAGCTGTGGAAACTAGCTTCCAGATCAAAGACGTCGACCTCTGGTGGCCACGTACATATGGCGAACAAGGGCTCTACACCATTCGTGCTGATACGCAAGTGGTTAAAGGTGCCTCAACGCATGCTCAAACACTTTGCAAGACCCTGGGCTTCCGCAAAATAGAGTTAGTCCAAGAGCCCGACTCAATCGGCACGTCTTTCTTCTTCCGCATCAACAACACCGACATCTTCATCGGCGGCTCCTGCTGGATCCCAGCAGACTCCTTCGTCACACGCCTCACCCCCGACGTCTACAGATCCTGGGTCCAGCTCGCAGCGGACGGCAACCAAACCATGCTCCGCGTCTGGGGCGGAGGCATCTACGAAGCAGACGAGTTCTACAAAGCAACCGATGAATTGGGCATCCTGGTTTGGCAAGACTTCATGTTCGCATGCGCGAATTACCCCGCGAACAAGGCTTATCTGGACAGCGTAGAGGTTGAAGCACGACAAAACGTCCGCCGAATACGGCATCATCCGAGTGTAGTGATCTGGGCGGGGAATAACGAAGACTACCAAATCGTCGAACGATACAGTCTGCAATACGACACCGAAGACCTTGATCCGGAATCATGGCTCAAGACCAACTTCCCAGCTCGATACATCTACGAACACCTCCTACCCAGCATCATCAAAGATGAATCCCCACGTACGCCATACCACCCCAGCTCCCCCTTCGGCAATGGAAAATCCACAACTCTAAAAGTCGATCCCACAATCGGCGACATACACCAATGGAACGTCTGGCACGGCACCATGGAGGCGTATCAACGGCTCCCCGAACTCGGCGGACGCTTTGTCTCGGAATTCGGCATGGAAGCATACCCACACGTCTCCTCGCTCGACCAATACGTCTCGCGCAAAGAAGATATGTACCCCGGCTCCATGGCCCTGGACTTCCGCAACAAAGCCATCGGGCACGAACGCCGGCTCGTGGGTTACGTGGCTGAGAACTTCCGCGTCAGATATGATATTGAGGGCTTCACGCACCTCACGCAAGTCATGCAAGCAGATGCTATATCCTGGGCGTATAGATCCTGGCGCAAGCAGTGGGGCGCGCCAGGGCGTAGGAAATGCGGAGGCGTGTTGGTGTGGCAGTTAAACGACTGTTGGCCCACGATGTCCTGGGCAGTTGTAGATTACCATCTCGTTCCCAAGCCGGCGTTTTATGCGATTAAGCGGGCGATGCAGCCTGTGGCGGTGGGTGTGCAGCGCAAATACAAGCCGTGGACAATGCGGCCTGCGGATAAGTTGTGGCAGAGGGATACGGGGCATGTTGACATGCACACACTGTGGCGGGATGCGGAGTTTGATGTTTGGGTTGTGAACCAGGCCACGGATGGGATGTGCGGCGATGTCGTGCTTAAGTGCTACTCCATTAAGACGGGGAAGGTGCTGAAGACGGTGAGGAAGGAGGGTGTGGAGGTGAAAGCGAATGCAGCGACTGAAGTCTTGCAAGATCATGTCTTTATCGAGGACGAATCGGGCGAATCATTCAATTCAACAACGCTCGGTCCCTTCGTTGTCGAAGCATCGCTGTACGTCGACGGCCAATTGATCGGGATAGATACAGCGTGGCCGGATCCGATCAAATACCTGAGCTTTGAAGACCGAGGGGTGGAAGTGCAAGTCCTGAGCGACTCCGATATACTCGTCAGCGCGAAGAAGCCGGTGAAGGGCTTTGTCTTTACCGAGAAGAAGGGAGTGAAGCCGAGTGACAATGGATTCGATTTGATGCCAGGCCAAGAGAAGAGAGTTAGTGTGACGGGGTGTGTAGCGAGCGAGCTGACGTGGATGTACGTCAGTATTTGAGGGCTGTGGTATTTTTTTTAGATAACTAGTAGGTGTACTATGATAGCGAGGTAAATTACTTGAGGCGACGCATCGCGTCAAGTCGGCAAGTAACTTTGCTGAATATTCTTCCCTTTCTCAATCTTCTCTTCACCTATACACGCCAACTGGAGCATATCACTCCTCATGTCGTTTTGGAGCTAAACCCCTACCCACCGAATGGAAGTAAGGTCTCCACATACGCCGCAAGCGCCACAACCCTCTCTTCCTGCAACCTCCTCCCCACAATCTGCACGCCCACATGTGCACCATCATATATCTCCGGATCATCTGCAACCTGTTAGCACATACACGCCCACTCAAGCCACGCAAAACTTACAATCATCCTGAATCTCCCCATCCCGCTCATCAAGCGCCACATACCCCTCATCCCTCCCATCAACAGCCTTATCCACAACCGTAACCGGCACAGTCACACTCGAGTAATCGAGGATATTCACCCACGTCGAGTACCCATAATACCCATACCTGCCCGGGCGCGCAGCCGGGAACGGTGCTAGGGGGCAAATCACCGCATCTACCGGGCGACCCGTACTGGTTTCCTTTATCGTGCTATTCCAGTAATCCAAGTATCCTTTCCTCAAGCCCCGTAACTCGACATTCGTTGCAGCGATTTCACTCGCCTTGTATTCTTTCTCTAGCTTTTCGAAAAACGCCACTTGTTTCGCCATGGGTTCGCCCGAGAGCGCGAACGCGGATTTAACGTCTGTCCCGGAGTCGAAGATCCATGTTTTGAAGCCGGCGTCCAGGAGGGGTTTGTGCGGCGGTGGTGTCCACGGTATGATTTCGTGGCCTGCTTCTTCAAGCGCAGCGACAAGCTCCTCAATAGCTCGACGAACAGGCGGCGTGGGGTTGACTATGCCGTCTGTTTCGAGCACACCGAAGGATAATTTCCCGCCTGGTTTCTCGATCCCGCGGCCATCGTGGATGTTCTCGTTTATAGCGTTTTCTTCCATGTAGCGCCATGGCATTTCGAGGACCATGGGATCCACGAACCATGGCTTCTGGTCGAGTAGGGCGAGGGTGAGGAGGCGGAGTGATGCGGCGTTAGTGGCGAGGGGACCGACGACGGAGAGGATGCTGTTTTGGCCGTCCATGGAATTTGCGATGCCGTGGTAGGGGAGGCGCCCCGTGGATGGGCGGAGGCCGTAAAGCCCGTTGAAAGCGGCGGGAATGCGGATTGAGCCGCCTATGTCTGAGCCGAGGCCGAGGGGTGCTGAGATAGGTTAGGGACGGTTTGAATGGAAAGTGGTGTGGGGTGGAAGAGCGTGGTGGACTTACATCCTCTGATACCAATGAGCGCGCCTTCACCGCCTGAACTTCCGCCAGATGCTAATCTTCTGTTCTTCGGGTTCAGTGTGTATCCAATGATGTTGTTCACTGTCTCTCCTGACATCAACGTGTGCGGTACACTAGTCTTGCAGAACAAAACAGCTCCAGCAGTCCTCAACATGGTCACCATCTCGCTTTCATACACCTTCTCTTTGCCTGTGCCCTTCTTGCCTTCAAACGTGCCGATCCAGCCAACATACCCCATACTCGTCTCGACTCCTTTGACGTGGAATTGGTCTTTGAGCGAGACTGGCACTCCATGTAGTGGTCCCACGGCGCGTTTGTGCTCTGCGTAGTAGGCATCCAGTTTCTTTGCGTCTTCGATTGCGGCGTCGAAGAAAATCTCATGGAGACAGTGGAGGAGTTGATGTGCGAGTGAGGCCCGGTGGCAGAAAGCACGTGTGACGTCTTCTGCACTCCATTCTCCTGATCCGCACTTCTGTGCAATTTGATCGGCACTGCATGCGGTGATTTCCAGCTCTTCTTTCGACAGGTACTGCTCGATGTATATAGTCACATCTGGTTGGTCCTCGATGGATGGCGAGTCAGATATGCGCCACTCTTGAGGTATAGCTGTGAGTATCGCTTCCCGTTTTTGTTTGGCGATGTCTTGCCAGGTCATGGTGGTGATGATAGGGTGGACGCGGAGTTCGTGAAGAAAGTCTATGCCGCACAATTTCGACGTTTATGTGCAAGACCGACCCTGTTCGTAAAGATAATTGTAAAGCTTTGATGACAAACCTGACGTTATGTACTAGCTTGGGAGAGGGGTAGCTCCAAATCGATCTGCACAAGTACCTTCCAGTTTAGTACAGCTTCGTATCAATGCACGCCCGAGGTCAGAACAACAATCCCAGAAGACGTGATAGCAACATGGAAAGATCCAAGAGTTATATTTTGGACACAGGCCTCGAACTCCACCATCAAATGTCATACGAGTTAAAAAAGTGGACGAATTGGCTGCTTGGTTACTCCTAAAAATATACATTCCAATCTAAAAAGCCCAACGCGCAGAAACAATTGGTATCTTTCCATGAATCCAGGAAACTATGCGAAGGACGGAGAATCATAAGGGTCATACATAATAACTTGCAGTGCTTATACGGTCTCGACGTAGTTGCTGTAAAAGTCAGTCGTTATTCAAAGGCATACAACATCATGTAACGTACCTCGGAAAAATGCCCTCCCGATCGCCAACCCTTCCTGTCCACCAGTCCGTCTCGTTGTCCGTCTTCTTGAGGATGGTAATGACCTCGCCCTTCTTAAAGCCGAGGTCACCCGGCTGGTCCGCGTCGAATGTGAATTTCGCAATGGCCTGATCATTCCCTAGAGACGCCTTCTTTGCGCCGAAAACTGGCTTTGGGGCTGTTGGTCGTCCGGGCTTGCGGTCGCTGTAAGTATAGCTATCATCGAAAGTGTTTGAGCGGCTACGGTTGCTGCCGATATGGTCAAATGTCTCGTTGGGGTTCGCGCGGGTGGAAAAGGAGCGGTTGATGGCGCCTGCGGACTGCGGTTGGCGGTCGTATACGTCGTCTGCCCAGGTGGAAGAGCGCTGGGGGCGGTCGCTGTATCGGTAGTCTTCGTCTGCGGTACCCCTCGAGCCTGTTCGGTCCCGTCGCACGCCCTCGCCCATTGCGGCGCCCTGGCGGCCTTGCCACACAACATTGTCGTGCGAGTCGTCGTAGACGGGGATGTCATTGTACATGGCGGTGTCGCTGTTAACGGCGGCGCCTCCCACGCCTGAGAAGGCTCTCGAGTTGAGGACGCGGAGGAGTGGTTCGGCGGCGGGTGGTGGGGGCACCTGCCCGCTGAGCAGCTCCCTAGCTGTCCAGCGGCGGCCGTACAGCTTCTCGTTGGCGTCCCTGCGCTCGATGATGCCGCTGCCCTCCAGGCTGACGCCCGCGAACAGGCCCTTTGTCTTGCTGTAGCTGAATATGCCGGCCACGCCCTTCAAGCTGGCTGCTCCGGCTGCTTCCGCATTTCGTCCGACGGGTCCTGCTGCTATTGACACATTGCCTCCCAGTGTCAACGATCCGGCCTGTGCGAATGTGCGGACTGCCGAGGCATCGTTGAGGATGAAGACGAAGTCGGTGAGCTCAAAGCCTATTTGGCCACCAAAGCCTCCTCCGATCGTGCCGATAGCCGTGGGCGCTGACCACGATCCGTCTGCGAGGCGCGCGACCACGACACCGGAGCCGAACCGTGCTGTTCCGAGGAAGCCAGCCTTGAATACTGTGAGGATCGCGAGGCCCTACACGTGATCAATCAGTATCTTGTCGTGCAGTGCCAACCTCAGTGCTCCAAGCAGCTTGCGGGACACCCGGAGCTTGAGTCTCCAAGTCGTACCTTTGCATTGGCAAGAACCGACGGCGGTATAATCTTATCCGGTCCAAATGATTGCTTTGGGTCAACAAAGGATGCCAGGATCTTGCCTGTTTTTCTGCATTCACCTGTAGGAGCTGTCAGATCGGGTTACGTCATTTGCGCGTGGCCGGACTTACTGCTCATAGACGAGGGCAGCGGGTTGTTGAGTGTGAAGCCCATGATTGCGGTGGTAGGAGCTGGCTAGGACAATCCGGAACAAAGTGTCTGCGAAAAAGCAGCGGGCAGGGTGGTGCTTATGCAGAAAGTGGAGGGGAAACTTGAACTTCGCTGCGTGATGACAAGCGCGTGGCTGTGGCTCAGCCGACCACGACGCGTTCCTTGGCTTCTTGCCATCGACGCGCAATACCAACACCCACTTCACTTCGCCACCGGACCATCAATCATCACACTTGATCGACCGACTTACGTGTCAAGTCCGTATGACGTTGTGAATCTTGCAACACACTCTGCACCGCCACAGGAGTAGATTAGCCACCTGGGCAGCCTCTACCTCGGACCCGAAAATGCATACAAAGAACATGCGCTACAGAATTACGCATAGGCTCAACCTCATCATCAGCGATGCGACTGCACTCAGCGTGGTAATTTCGCCTTTCTATACCAAGGCCGGCATCAGGTTCCAAGTTAGAGAATTACTCTCCCAATATTCACTCCTTTCTAGCTTCACTCAATTGCCTCGTTTTCACAATTCCAAATCATCACCTATCTCAATTCCATCCCTAGCACTCACTTCCTATCTTTCACTGCTGTGCCATAAACATCCCCCCACCCCTCCGGCCCACTCTCCCAACCTTCCTTCCTAAACACCAAACACGTAGTATTAAACTCTTCATCCGTCCACGCCCTCACCATACCACCGCAATTATAATCCCACACCACTTCGACCTTGTCGCCCACGACTTCAATGCCAATCATGCCGCCCAGCCCTTCGTGCGTCTTGCCCCAGCGGTCGCCGGCAGAGTTTTGAAGCTCGCCGCTAGGCCCGGCCATCCAGGTCACCGCGGAGGAAAATGGGGTGCGGGTGAAGCGCGAGTAGGCGACTGTTGTGCGGGCGGCGCAAAGGCGGAGAAAAGTGTCGCCGTTGCCTGTGCCGGAGAGGGCAAGGGCGTGGCGGGTTTTGGAGGACGGTTCGGGTCCCTGTTCGGTCGGCTGAGGAGGCGTAGATGGGTTTGGTGAGGTGGTGATGGGGAGACAATCGCTCACCAAACCTCGCAAATCTCCTCTGGACAACATGTCGATGGGCGTCTTGGATCGCTGATACAGCATCTCTTGTTTCGCGCCTTCGAACCATTCTTCAGCCCAAAACCCCGCTCCCAGCGTCGGTGTATCTCCAATGCGGCCTGGGACTTTATTCGTTAGGCCGCCGGTACTTGTAGCCACGCAAATCGTTCCAAAGCTATCCATCACCACTGCACCACATGTACCCAGTGGCAGGAAGGTGTTTTTCTCCCACTCGGAAACTTCTTCTTTCGCCATTCCCGATTCTAGTTTCTTAGCCTCCTCTTCCAACCCACGCAAATGTTCATCCCACCGCCTCTTCGTCCAGAAATACTGCTCATCCACGATCTCACATCCCCACTCCTTGGCTAGGTTTTCTACATATTCTCCACTATACTGCTGATGATCTTGTGCACCCCCAACGTCATCTTTCTCGCCCCTAATCAACAATTCTCGTGCAAGTTTAATCGGATTTTTGACGTGTCGGAGTAACATACATCCCACGCCCCGTTTCCTATAGCCATTGCTCACCATGATGCTGCACTCGAGTTCGACGTGGCCTACGCGCGTGAATACCGCGCCGTGGGCGCTGTTGTACAAGGGCGAGTCTTCGAGTAGCGTCACGGCGTGCGTGGCGGCGTCGAGGGCGGAGAGCCCCGCGTCGGCGTAGAAGCGGTAGAATATCTGTGTGAGGATGTGCTGCATGGAGGTAATATAGGCGTCGTAGAGGTCCCGGGGTACGCTAGTTTTTGTGATGTTTCCTGCGCCGCCGTGAAGGATTATGCGTGGGGTGAAGGGGCCTGTGGGAGGGGTGGACATCGTGAAGTGGGTGGGTTGGTGTTGTGGGTCGGGTTTCTTGAGTTTTGTTGGTGGTGGGTGTGGTTGAGGTTGTTCGATGAGGATTGGGGGTGTTTCACAATGGTGATTTGCGTTAATGCTGCTGCTGGTACTGCTGCTTTACGAGACTAATCTGGCTAAACTTTAGAATGATGGGACGGAAGTTCTTCTTTTCTGGCAGGATATGTCTAATCCGATGTAAGTAAGGAAAGCTCGGACGGTAAGTTGAGGGTACTTGCGTAGGTAGCTTAAAGGAAAGTGACTGGGTACGATTCTGGTGACGCTGCTGCCATGTATCTAAGTCCGATTTCGTATTTCCTTCTTTCCACTGAGGAACTTTGCTACTTTTGTCGTGAGTGAGCGGGAGGCCGTTGCAACAGGGCTCGACAGCGACGTGTCTTTCATTGGCTGTCCAAACCTAGTGTCTATGAGGGTTAGCCCCACTCTAGTTCCCCACTTGCCTAACTGGGCCTGGAAATCTGACAGCCCTCAGCTTCCATCATCCCAACACCACAACTATATCCATTGTGTGCGGTTCTCGAGCATTCGCCTCGGGTTACCCAATTTCTTTGCGTCGAACCGTCCATGGGAGCGATCCAGCTTGACCAGTATTTGACATTTCTAGCTCAGCCTTGCTGTGCTCACTCATCCAGGAAGTCGCAACAATGAGGTTGCTGGACACCTCCACATTGGAAGTTGAAGTGTTCATCCAACGCCGAGTATCCGAGTACGCGATCTTGTCGCACACATGGGAGGACGAGGAGGTCACACTCCAGGACAAAGAGTTTGGCATGGCTCGTTAGAAGAAAGGTTTTGCCAAAATTGAGCGGTGTTGTCAGATGGCAGCGGAAGATGGCTACTCTTACTGCTGGATCGACACTTGCTGTATCGACAAAGAATCGAGTGCGAAATTATCGGAGGCCATCAATTCTATGTACCAGTGGTATAGGGATTCGAATGTGTGCTATGTGTATTTGGCCGACCTGAAAACGCCCTCGCTTGAAAGAGTTCAGGAAATCGAAGTGGTTCACCCGTAGTTGGACGCTACAGGAACTCATCCCACCTCTTGTAGTCGAGTTCTACTGTGCGGACTGGACTGAGTGCGGAACCAGACTCAGTTTACAAGCACATATTGCCGACATTACAAAGGTCATCCCAGCTGTCCTCCAAGGAGGGGATCCTTCGCGTTGCACAGTTGCCAAAAGGATGTCATGAGCTGCCAACCGCACAACGACTCCGTCGAGGACGAGGCATATTGCCTCTTAGGACTCTTCCGCATCAACATGCCACTGCTCTACGGTGAAGGCTCGAAGGCCTTTCGGAGACTCCAAGAAGCCATCATGCGCGAAGAAGAGGACTACACGCTGCTCACTTGGACATCGGCAAGACTCAACTCCTCCTCGGAGGGCTACTTGCGCACTCACCGAGCGACTTCATTGCGCTAATGTTGAAAACATGCGATGCGGATGTCATTTGCTATGATTAGATAAGCTTTCGAAACATCCATTGCCATTTCTTACAGCGCTTCGCGCTGGCACTGTGCCTTTGTCCTTGACAAATCGCGGACTACACATGAGCCTACCTATCATGCCCCCAGATATTTCAGGAGGGGTTATTGCGTGCCTAACCACGCTTATGCTTCCCAATCTGGGAGCACGCGTACATCTTGTATGTGTAAAGCTCCATCCCCAAGGAGTACAAGGCCGCTTCGTTCGTAGAGCCAATGAATCGTTTTGGGTTTTGCCGGAGGAACAAGGTGCAACATTCCAGGTCAAGACCATATATGTGGAGTAACCGTTTGTAATTCCAACGCATCAGACGTTACTTGACACAAGGAACTCCTATCCGAGTTCATCTCTCGTATTGATAAGAACATACGGAGATGCAGGCGTTCAGTATAGTCTTTCTAATTCTAAGACCAACATCAGTATACAGCAATATCTTGAGCTTCGACAGCAAGATCTGGATATTTCGAGTGACGAAGCCAGAGCTACTGCTGACAATATGACTCAACAGATCGTCCGGCTTCACAACGTACCAGCAACCACTTTGTACGAGATGGCATTGAGCGATCCTGCCTTATGCTTCTTGGTCGAAGATGCAAAGAAGCCATTTTACCTTAAGCCGGCTATTCTCGAGTGCATGGTTGAAGAGGAGCCAGACACCAAGTTCACAATAGCACTCGAACTCAAGAGCGGCAGTCCATGTTTCTATCTTCAGTCAACCAACTACCCGTTATGGGAAAGCGTGAATCAAAACGGAATTGACTCGCAGAGTTGCTATCAATCAGTCCAATCCAGACTGACAACGGACCGATATCCGTGCACGCATATATGTAACGGTTTGGGCTCTGCCCAGACCTACTCTAGCACAAGTTGGGACAGCTCATGTACGGTCATGTATATAAGCGGATCTGCCCACCTCAGATAGTCAATTCAGCGCAGTCCTCCCCCTCTCCACACACCGTTACAATATATCTCATCATGAACAAGGGTGAGTTGAAGATTTGAGCATAGCTATACTTGTTGTGTCTGTACGCACGAGCCTTAGAGAGGCTTGTTATAATATTGCTATAGCAACACTAGCGTGCACGGCTTTATGCACGGATATCAGTTCGTTGTCAGTCTGGATTGGACTGACTGATAGCAACTCTGGAATTGAGTCCCGCATAGAATATACCGAATTTGCAACTAGGAAGTACTTGTGGCGGGCAATCGAGAGCAGTGACAGTGCCACCCTTCAAACCGTATTCCCAGTCATCAAGGCATTTGCACTAGCCCAAAAGATACACCGGATCCAATAAACTTGAGACGCATAAGCTCTGCATCCGGTGCGGTTAACATACCAAGATTTGTCTTGGAGGTGGAAAACCTAATGGCAGTCCGCGAAACACCGAATAGTAGTCTAGGACTTTGTTTCGAAAGTATTTCATAAGGACTAGCAACAGTCTTAGCACGTCGCCAATCACACGGCTGGTTATAGTGATGAATCCGAGCAATACGATAATGCAGTGATATACTAGTATCATTGGCGAAGTTTAGCGCAGACATCTTCTTCAGCTCCTCTTCAACCGGAGTCACACGTGTTGACCGTCTCGAAAAAACAATTTGATGGAAAGAATTATGGAATTGCAGGATATATTTGGCGTATCGCAATGACCTGGCCTCAATTGCTACAAGAGAGGCTTTTGTTCGCACCACGCCGCTGGAGTACAGTTAAGACACAAACAATATTCGTATGAGGCAAACTCTGAAGGGCAATCGAAACGAGAGATTATGGAACGCAGCGTCTCGGATTCTCTGGCCATTTTCATTGGACCTGCGTAGCGCGGGCATTCTCTGGAACCGAGTAGCCGCAAACGTGAGATCGTCAGGTTTTGCTGATATTTTCATTTAGTCTGGCGGTTCCCGTATCGCACAGCGTAAATCATGGGTCCGAAAATAGCTGGTGTGTCTGAAACATAGAGTTGTTGTTGCAATTGGGAGATGCTGCTGACCGGCGTAGTTCAAGCTTTGGGCATGGGCGTAGATGCAGTGAGATCTCCACACTAAATGCGGTGTAACTACGATAATCTTGCGTCCCTAAGGACATCCAAAATATTTGGCTATTGGTAGCCTCATCGCATCTGTGTGCAATAAAGCGCGACCAGACTGTTGTAGGTCCTAAGTACCGCCTGCGATATTCACGGCTATGTCTTCGAAGTGAACAAGCCGTCTATTCTCTCTCTCTAAACCAGCGCATCGGGATGTCGCACCTCAGACGACCAGCCGCACGCACAGTGTCCGTGTCCGAGGCAAATCCTGAGCACCGAGACATGCACCCACTCGCCGAGATGGAACATCAATGAGGTCGAAAGGAAGAGAAAAGTTTAGTACTCACCGGTGATCTTCATCGCCAACACGAACTTGAGAAACTCAGTGCCATCAGGAAACAGTATAAGTCTTCATCGAAAGCCACCTCAATCCATATCAACCACCAGCACTCACTTCCTTCACCAACCAATTCACTCACTTCAACCCACCCAACCCAACACCATCCAAACCGCCACCATGCAGTTCACCAATATCATCATCTCGCTCTTCGCCGCCCTGGCCATCGCGGCCCCGGAGCCCATCGCGATCCGCGAAGAGGCAACCGAAATCAGCCTCGTCGCCGAAGCCATTGAGTTCTCCATGGCTCCCGCCGCTGATTGTAGCCACCGCAAGTGCTTCAAGGTACTCGCGGCTGCCGGATGCATCGGTCTTTCTATCGCGGCCAGGAACCCTCGGACTCTAGTTAAGTGCGGCAATCTCGGAGCTGGCGCGGTAAGTTCAATTTATTCATGTTCTGTGAGTGGGAAGGAGGTACTAATGTGATTATGTGTAGATCTGTGGCTGCGCTGGGTGCGTTCCCAGGCTTAACAACTTCTTGGTGGAGCACCATGTTTGCCACTAGATCCATATTGGGGATCTGAAGATGCTTTAGGAGGGAATTGGCTAAGGTGTGCGTGTTTGGTGAATACGGTGTGGTTTGCGCCATGTACACTCCTTTATTAGACTTTGATGGCAGGCGGTATCTTTGCGGGTGTGAGGTTGTGATGAGCGGTTGGCTATATACATTCATTTCACTCATTCAATAGCTTGTGAATATTTATGCACCTGAATTCTGTCATGTATTTCATTGTTGGAGATGCTTTGGCTTACATGTCCTTACTTTCATTCCATGACCGTGCCATTATGGAAACCACACCAATGCCCCACCAATTCACCCCATCCACACATATCCATCAAGGCCACGGACCCAACAGCACCGCTGCACACGCAGCCTGGCATGCTCCGTAAGCGGAGTTGCAGGCCAGAATCGATGCCGGAGCGGTGGCACCTAGCGTAGCTCCCCATGTGAAGCCCGCAGCGGAGTAGCAAGCCATGACGACGCCGGAACAGCCAGCTTGACAGATGCCGTATCCGATTGGTCCTGCCACGGCCGTGTTGGTCAGAAGAAGGAGTGCGCTGCCGGTGGCTAGGAGAGAGGTGAGATGCATGTTCGAGAGGGTCGGAGAGTGTTCGGATGGGTTGGAGTTGCGGAGGTAGTTGAAGATCAGGAAGCGGTAGTTTGCAAACTGATTCGTGTGAGTATTTGGTGAGATGTGGGGCTCGTTGTGGCTGAAATCGATGCGGTTTGGATGATGTGAAATTCGTGTTGTCTTTATAGGCATGGGAGGTGTTTGAACGTTTTTGTCGTCGCACTGAATGGAAGAAAGAAGTTTGCGTTTGATGCATTTAGACTAATTGCGACGTTTCCAGGGCCTTCGAGAATACTATTCATACTCCATGCAAGACGTTACGTTTGGTGGAAATTGCATGGCCACCCGATAAGAACACCCGGAACACTTTTAGAACACACGTCCCACAACGAAGGTGTCGAAGAGAGCGCCATCAAAGGCCAATTGATCAATGACTCCACCAAACCTAGACACACCGTCAATTTCCCGAACCTCAGCATCCACGTCCGTACTCACCCGTAACACTTGACAGCCTTCAACAAAGTGTACTTCATTCTCTCCAACCTTTCCACTTCCAATTTCCCAAACTCCGGATGCCGTCGAACTCTATCCCACGCCTGGACCGGCGTAAGCTCGCCTTCAAACAGTGGGACACTCGCGGAGAGTTGGAGAAGTTGCTCGATCCCAGCCGCAGGAACTTCCCAAGCAACCTTTTGAGAAGACTGTAGACGCTGCTCAAGAGGCGCTGGATGGTGGTGCAGTAGTGCTGCGCTGGCGGTGAGTGCATGTCCAGTGCTTGCGTCGTGGTTGGCAGGAACATTGTGGGAGAGACACGGGCTTTCGAGACTGTTGCGATATGTGAGCCACGCACGAGGAAATGGATTGGAGTCGGATCAGTTGTGATGACTTGGGTCAACTCACGTGAGGACAAAGTCCATACCGATGGCGGTGATGTCGGATTCTTCGACAGGAGTAGCGGAAGGACGCGTGATGACCCTTGGTGCTTCGTTCAGAGTTGAGACAGCTACTAGTCGGTTAGCTAGACTTCGAGCTAGAGCTGTGCTATGAGCCGACATACGGTGCGTGAAATTGGAAGAGTTGCTGGCGTTGGCTATATTGTTCGTGCTGTCGCCGGCTGTTGTCGATTCTCGCCAACGCTCATTATTGTTTGATACGTTACGATGAACAGTAATTCTTTGATGATCTTGCTTTGACTGCGGCTTCTGGATGCTTAGGTTGAATAGTTGTGTATCAAGCCTGTTGTCATTCTGCGCTTCCTCGGGACTTTGCAACCTAACGTTCGGGATGGGGATACTATTCTGATTCAGCACGTTCCTCAACATGCTGATCTCTGAGTACAGCGCCTTCGTCTCCTGTAGAATGCGGGCTTCGTTTGCACGTAGCTGAATGACTTCGTTCTCCAAAGATTTCGTGTAGGCCAATTTACGCTCCCGATGCGTCCTGGAAACTCGTCAGCTAATCCATCAAAACAGTTTGATACTACCATGTTACCTTTGTGCTCGTCGGACCTGATCCTTGCGCCTTGCTTGAGGATCTGCAGGACTGGTTGGTGCGGGGTCTATTGATCGGGTCATCAGCGACTTTGGGACATACAACAACTTGGAAACCCTGTAGAGATGCCTATGGAACAGGAAAGGCCAAGTGCATGTGCCTGTACATGATCTGCAGAGTTTCAGTGCGAGTGTTTAGGCCGTACCTGATGATTCCCTACCACCTGCGCCCTGGAACGGCTTGAACCTGAACTTCATAATGAAAGCGCCAATGTACTTGATTCAGATAACTCTGGGCGTAATTAGTAATTAGAAGAGTCACCAAAGACTCTTTTCGCAGCTCCAAGGCGCATATAGTGTGGAGGCATCGTCTGCGTTGCTGTCGCGCAATCTCATGCTGCGCGACAGGAGGTTTAGGCTGAAACCCGCCGCCACAATGCTGACATCCAACTCATGCACACGCTTGAAAATCTCCGATTCGCCCTGACGTAATTTGAGGCTGTGGCCCCTGCGTGTATCTAATCGGTTTCATTTTCGGGACCTGTTCTATAATCGAAATTGCCATGTTGGGTTAAGCTCCTCGATCCCGAGGCGCAGCGTCGCGCGCATGGATGTAGCCGCTGTTCCTGTGAGGTATTTGGCATGTAGGGCTGAAACTGCAAGGTACCTCCTCGAACACTCAGGTGTGTGTGTAGAGTTGTTCTTGCGTATTGCCGGATTTGGAAGTTACGATCGAATAATCATTGTCGCGTTTTTTAGCTTAACTTTGCTATGGATGTCGCGACGGGTTTGAGTATATAAGAATGATCGTGAATCTTATACATCTATCATTCAGATCAGCATTGTCCTCACTTCCACAGACACATTACCTTTCCAGACTTTTGACCATTGAAGTTTGTCGCCTTAAATCCTTACCCAACGAGAATTCGCCTCCACAACATGTCAAACTCCCTCCTCAAAGCTCTCTTCCCCATCTCCGCACTAGTATCGCTTGGTTCCGCCGCTCCGTATTACCCAAACATTGCCATTCGACATGGAGGAATGAGGCCCTCGCAGCAAAATCAGGATGCTGTTAAGGTGGGCAAAGCTATCTACTTCTTAACCAACGAGAAGGAGAATGCAGTAGTGGCTTTGCCCATTGACAAGAATGGGATGCTTTCCAATGGGACCGTCACAACGACTGGCGGTGCAGGATCGATCGCCATCAACGGAGCTAATGGCCAGCCAGGAGTGCCTGATGCTTTGGTGGGGCAATCCGCGTTGACCGTGGTTGGAAATGTGAGTTGGCGGTTGAGATTGGGCAAAGCCAGCCACTGACAGTTACAGAGCATATTCGCCGTTAATGCCGGGTCGAACACCTTGACGATGCTGTCTATTTCTCCCTCTGATCCAACGTGCCTCACGGTTAAGGGCCAGCCAGTCGCGGTCCCGGGCGAGTTTCCCAACACCGTGGCCGCGTCGTCAAAGAACAACCTTGTTTGTGTCGGCACTACGGGAGCCAAAGCTGGAATCTCATGCGCTTCTTTCTCTGCAGGTAGAGGATTGGGAGAAATGGATGCGCTTCGTCCTTTCGACATTGGACAGTCGACGCCGCCGGTTGGGCCTACCAATACTGTGTCGCAAACCTTCTTCTCGAACGACCAGTCCGTCCTGTTCACAACGGTCAAGGGCAACCCAGCTGTCAACAACACCGGTTTCCTGTCTGTGTTCAATGTCGTGGCGAACAATAGTGGTGTATCAGCGCTCTCTACTAAGGATGTACGCAGCTCACCAAACGGCACGGCGGTTTTGTTCGGATCGGCTCCAATCCCAGGTCGCCGAAACTCCCTCTTCGTCACTGACGCGTCGTTCGGTGCCGCCATTCTGTCTTTGGACCGGAACTGGCAAGCATCTGTATCTCGTGCGCAGGCAATTGAAGGCCAAGCAGCAACGTGTTGGGCTACCATCTCTGGTGCCACGAACTCAGCATACGTTACCGATGTTGCGATGAATCGCGTCGTAGAAATGAGCCTGCAAGATGCCAGCATCATATCGCAGCTCGATTTGTCTGCAAATGGTGACCCAGGACTGATCGATTTGAAAAGCGCAGGGAACTTCGTGTACGCTTTGTCACCAGGAAATGCCACCACGGCAGCGGCCGTTACTGTGCTCGATGTCTCTGGTAGCCAGGGCTCCATGAAGATGGCGCAGCATTTTGAACTGGCTGGTATTGCAGGCAATACTGCACAGGGCATGGCGGTGCTGATTTGAAGGTCATTGCCGTTCCGGTTGCTATCAAGACGCTGCATTTTTGACTATCGCTATTAGTGTAATTAATATAAGCTGATTATTTTCCAACACATCACAAAATGGAATGATGTTGCTTATATGTACCCTGCAAGTATTTTAAAAGCCAACAACGACTCAGTAGCTCCTTGGTAGCTCAAGTACCTTCTCCCCAATGTAGTTCAAGATCATCTCCCTACTCACAGGTGCGATTCTCGGAACCAAACACTCTCTGAACCACCTCTCCACGTCGTACTCCTGGGCGTATCCCATACCGCCATGCGCGAGCACAGCTCTCTCGCATGCCGTAAAAGCTGCTTCGGCAGCAAGGTACTTTGCGCTGTTTGCGGCGACACCTATCGCGTCTTGTCTGATAGTTTCGTTCGTTTTGCTCGCGTCATACAGCCGTGCAGCGTGATATGTGGCTAGCTTTGCAGCCTCGAGACGCATGTACGCATCTGCGAGAGGATGCGCGATGCCTTGGTTCATACCAATTGGGCGCTGGAAAACTTTGCGATCTCTTGCGTACGCACTCGCCTTTGTCAAGGCTGCGTAACCTAAGCCAAGGGCTTCTCCAGCCAGCAAGCATCTCTCTGCATTCATGCCGTGTAGAATGATCTTGAAGCCCTCGCCCTCTTTTCCGACGAGACAGTCTGCTGGGATCTTGTAATTGTCGAAAAATACCTCGTTGGCGTCGACTGCACGACCTCCCATCTTCTTGATTCTGCGCATGTCGAGGCTAGGAGCTGACTTGTCGATTGGTATGCAGAACATGCTCAGCGCTTTCGATGGCTTCTCTGCTTCTTCGCGAGGAGTGGTACGCGCTAACAAGATCATCCGGTCTGCAACCTGTGCACATGTGATCCAAATCTTCTGCCCTGTGATGCTATACGTCCCATTGTCTAGTTTTTTCGCTGTTGTGCTCAAGCGCAAGGTGTCAAGTCCAGCGTTGGGTTCTGTCACGCCAAAGCATGTTCTGAATTCGCCGCTGATGATCTTCGGGATTGTCTCCTCAAGCTGCTTCTGTGTCCCGAACTTCGCTAGCGGTTGTGTCGCATAAACGTTCGCGTGTATTGCTTGTGCTCCTGCCATACCTGCACCGGACTCGGCAATAGTCTGCATCATCATTGTGGCTTCTGAAATGCCGAGACCGGAACCACCAAAAGCTTCTGGTAACGCTATACCGAGCCACCCATCTTTTGCAAGCGCAGCATGAAATTCTTTCGGATCAGTGGCAGTTTCGTCTCGTTCTTGCCAGTAGGTGTTGGGAAATTGAGAGCACACTGCTCCCACCGCCTCTCGTACGGTGAGTTGCTCCTCGGTAAAGCCGGTCGTTTCCATGATCCGCATGCCCTGCGACGTTGAGAACACGCATCGTTGGACCCGTCGCGAGAGGCATGATGCGGAGAGGAGAGCACAACTTGACTGCTGGATTCGTGAAGCTATTAATCGTGACATGATTGTGATAGTGTCTCTTAGAAGTTTTCATGTGATGATGGTTGGTACACAGCGCGAGATCATAAAGCCGACTTGCTTGTGCGGTGGCGAAAACGGTCCACAATTGCCAGAGCGAGAAGCCGAGCTGCGAACACGTAACTTTGCGGCATTCCAGACGAATATGCTATTGCGCCATTGATTACCGACCATGATTGGAAGAAAAGGATCGATAGCAGGCTTCTCAGGATCAGAAAGAGGACACGTCATGATTAGTTCCAGTGCTTATGTCATTCACCCATAGGCAGCATCGCGCCAGCAGATGTAGCAAAATTTAGGGATACAGACATGAAAAGGAGGCTCAAGTAAGTCTGATTATACTCCATGAGTTATGTATGATATCGTTATCTTCGAAAGTGCTTTGAGTCTAGCCGGGTCCTAGAAGAACTGCAGATCGAGGTTTTGAGCCTTGAAAGTAGGTATCCACGTAGGTGCCACCATGCTCACCAGTCACTCCCCCAAGGGTAGAGTTTCTTGATACCCTCAACACCCTTTGGGCTTGGCTTATCCACCCGATACACATTGTCTAGGTCGTCCTTGGTAAACTCCTTAGGTGGCACAAAGTCAGGAAGGCGATCTCGCCAAAGGGCTAAGGAAACTCTCAGCAATTCGTCGTTTTTGCGCCAGTAGTGTGCATTGGAACTGTAGCACATGATAGAATTGTCGTCGTAGTCGTGATATGGATAATTCTGTTTCCAGTACCAAATCTGGCCCTGTACGTCGCTGGCAGGATCAATGTGCTCAATAGTGTCATATTGAGCGACCATATCGAAGCCGTAGGTAGCGGCAAGAGCGCCACTTGCACAGATCTCATCCATTGTGTGGTGGCCTTCACGGTCTGAGATTTTCTTGGCTTGATCATAACCCTTCAGGGCTTCACAATTGAAGCGCACGTAATGGTCGCGATCCGGACGTTGATGTTCATGCCAGAGTCCGCAGATGTGACCTATGTTCCCATATCAGACCGGGTACACCTTACAGGCAAGATTACTGTGACTTACCCAGCTCATGAGCAAGAGCAGCGATCCAATTACTACGTTGCGGATAATTTCCCGACTGTAATAGATTCAGCTTCATGCCCATACGCCCCTCCTGTGGACCTCGCGGCCACCATTGTGGGATGTAACCAGTGATAGCAGAAGGCGCCATGCCTTGCACACGCACGACTCATTCCGTAATGTACGCAACATTGTAAGGTAAGTTCTTGTTCCAGATCCACGGATCCTCATCCTTGTAGCGGCGTTCGAAGCAGTACGGCCAATCGCCCTCGTCAGAGTGGGCTTCCTGGAAACCCAACTTGTGGCCGTTGGGCTCACCAGGGGGACCAAGTGCGTCGGACCATAGCTTCTAAGCTTCAGCTAGATCGGTTTGCAAGTGGTCAGGTGTGTCCGCGTCGTCGAAGCAGAAAGGGACAAGACCGCCAGGCCAGGTGTCGAGTGGATCTCAAGTCTATACAGATATGAGACGCCTTCAAGGTGAAAATTGCGCAGTCCACTCACCTTGGTAATTATCTCAGTCCAACGCAGCTCGGGGTGCTTGTTGTAGCGGTCTTTGACGAAGTCTGCGGTAGTATGTGTCTCGTTACCCAGAAAGTAGAAGTCGTTGAAGATAGGAGAGCATGCTGCAGCAATAGCAACATACACGAGGAAAAGGAGCATGATCTTCATCGTTGAGCGAGATAGAGATCAGCGTGGAGAAATGAGAGATGAGTAGGTGTTAAGAGGGACTACGAAGAGTGAGTTCGTAATATATAGATCAAGGGCCGCCGTTTCCTCGCTTAGCTCCTAACAAAGCGCAAAAGGGTCCGTGTGAAGGTGAAGGTGCGCGCCCGAAGGAAATGATGTAATGCAAATCAGGGGAGCAGGCAAGCCTCTAATGCTTGGAGTTTTACCCTGGAAAAACCCTAAAGGTATTGCTCAATTTAGATTGCCACGGACGATAGAAACAGACCCCAACAACCGTGTAGTGCCAAAAAGAGCGAGGTGTGTCGTGTACGTTTTAGAAGCCGGCAAGACGAAGATACAGTCGTGTCTTAGTGTCGACAGTCAGAACGTGCCGCACCAGGGGAGAACGACACGAATAGGCGCATAAGAACTTCGCAGCCCCGGTTACTTGTTGGAAAGCGCTACCCATGCCGAATATTGAAGCCCTAACTGTTAGCAACAAGAAGGTCTCGAGGAGACGTCATATTACCTAGGGACCTCGGCGGGACCAGAGTTTGGGGACTGTAGTCACCCAGTATAAGCATGAGAATGAGAAACACTATGCATTGCACCCAAAATTACCCTGTCTGATCATTCTCATCGTATGGTGCTTGCATTCTCGCACTTGAAGATGGAATGGTTGAATGTACAACACACTCTACCAGTATCCACAAAAGCGCGAGGATCGGTAGCGTACACATCAGAAACAACCAGGATAATTGTCCATCGTTCGAGGTCCATAGTGAAATGCTTTTGGGGTGGCAGGCGAAGCAGCGACAGGTGAGCCAGGATCTTCTAAATTTGCCGCAATATTTCGACGTCAGGCTCGAAGGTCGTATGTGGCAGTAGTTGCGGTGACTGTTTGGCATCATTTGCACTGACGCGCCGCGATGGGATGGAAGTCTTTGTAACGGTTGGACCAAAAGTAGGGGGTAGTAGAAAGGACCTCGTGTTGATTACCTAGGTACGTCATCCCGCGGCAATCCCCACACTCGCGCAGCGACAGAACCCACGGATGACATTCCTCACTGTCACCATAGCTTCCGAACTTCTACCCTGACAATGCTTCGCTACACATCATCACCGACCACGTTTGACAGAATGGCTGCAAACTATGCTGAAGGCTTTACAATTCCGTTCCTTTCGATGTTCACACCTGCCATAAGCTCGGGCCTCATGATCAAGTGGGTCCACCGACGGCATTGCTGATACAACATCTTCACTCCTTAAAACTTGGAACCCCTAAAACTTTTGCACTGTATTTATCTCTATCTTCGACTGGCTTCACTCGTCACATACCCACCTCCCCAGTCGCGGTACTCACGCCCATTTTGTTCTATCGCACAACTCCCGCGTCCCCAATGGAAATCTATGCTTCAAAATCCGTCCCCGACGCAAAGCTTCGCCGAGCTGGATGCTTGTAAGTTCTATCGAACACCATCATTACATATTTAACGGTCATCTAGGTCATCTACAGCTTCTTCAAAGAGCGCTCTGTCGCGGACAAGTCCGTAGCGGTCGCCAAAGATAATTACGCATTGGCCTGTGAAGTTTATGTCGTCGCGTTGAGGGCCTCGTATTGCGGACCACCAGAGTTACAGCTCGCCATGCAGCGCGTTCATCAAAGCGAGAAGAACATTGCGACTGCCCAGAAATACGGCATCGCCGTAGACGACAAGATCGATGATATCATCACGAAGATCAATCAAGGGATGTGCTGCCGTCTGACCGCGCGTGTAATGGAGGTCCTCCCGCCCGAACTACGCGACGCCGTGTACAAGAATCTCTGCAACACAAGAAAAGTTCTCGCCATCCATTTTCGCTATCGATCCTCAATGATAAAGCTCACCCGTTTGCCCATACTGAACGCGGAGGTAGCCAAGGTTTCAGGAGCTCTTGCCAGCGGCGACTCTACCACGAACACTACGCCAGTCGACGTGATATACTTGTGGTTCGACTCAAGCTTTGCCGAGCAGTTCATCGAATTTTGGTATCGGAAGACCGAGATCAATGTCATAATGCAGAAGGACTTGGACCAATCTGGATTCTTGTGCCACGACTTCTGGGGTACACAGCTAGTCCTGAGCCTTTCCATGGTCCAAATATTACTCACAGTCACAAACAGGACTCATGGGAATCCGGACTTCGCCGCGGTTGATCTGCCGAAAGTACTGACGGCACTCGATGGTAATCTCCACAGTGGTGCCAATATTGTCATTGTTGCATCCAGAAAGTTCAAGTCTATGACGGGTGCGGACAGGGCTATTGCTTTCCGGAAGCTGATGGATGCCGCTATTACCCGCCCTCCAACGCCTCATGGCTCGTGATCATCGCATAGAAGTCCAGGTGGCTAGAGAACATATCGCTATCAGCACCGGCAATTGTGACGTGGAGGCACTTGTTGCAGAATACCCGAAAATGATGCATGAGCGGAGAAACATTGGATGAATATTCGCTATACGATACGGAACCTAGGCGTACTCTTGAAGACGGTAGATTTAAATTATGTCTTCCAAATCGCGTGTCAGTTTGTGTCCAGGTCATTGCGCACTTTAATCCTATGGACGTTTCTTTGTTTCCACCGCATCTCGAAGACATGCTACTGGACAAGTCCATGGTAGCGAGACGGCGACGTCCATGTTGTCATTCGTAAGACACGGGAACGTTCCGGAGTGAGCGGAAACACCTGCATGCTCCTTGATTTCCGCGTGGTCCATGTATTATAGACCATGCTCTTCCCCGCAAAACAAAAGTAATATAACGTAGCATAGAGATGAGATGTGCGATATTCTGTGAGCGTGTTTGACGCGACGCGTCGCGTCCTAATATGCACGGGCCTCGGCGCTAATTTGCCTACCTAAACGAACAATGTCAGTATCCGTGGGGTCACCGTTCCTTCCTCGTCCGAAATCATCATCGTCTCATCTTTTCTTATACACCAAGGGTGCCTTTTGACAAAACGTAAGGACCAACATGTTGGTCCAGAATGCGCTCGGTCTCTCGGGGACATCGCGTGCGCTGCATCCACCACCATGAGTTTGCAGACAAACCTCTGGCGCGACCTACCCATAACTGCCCGGTCTAGTCACACGGGACACGGAAAGGTGCAGGCAAACGACCCTCCAAACGCTCTCCAAAGCGACTTTCCTGTCTGGAAACTCTGGACCCCTGGCTTTGTCTCATCCCTCGTGTTTTCCCGGCAGTGGTGAGCGCTCGGCAGCGCCGTCATGCCCTCGCCATACCTAGGTAGTGAACGGCGTGGCAATCTCGGTTTTTCGCAAGTGAAGGAGCCTTGTCGAGCGCTAGTTCGGTGTCGAGTTCTAACGAGTGCTCTGGTTCACTTACGATTTCGGTACCCAAGTACCGTTAGTATAACCTTCTTCGCAAATCTCTAGCGCTTCTACACCTCTCCCAACACTCACCCACGCAAAACGAATCTCACCCGGCCCACACTCTTCAACAACTACAATACCCGATCATGCCGCGCCCACTAAACACGAAAGCGAAGGAAGAGCATCTGATTTTCGTCAAGAACGTCCCAGCAGACTTAGCGACTGGCTCCCTTCTCGACCTCTTCGCGCGGTACGAGCCACTGAGAATCAAAAATGTCTATCCAAACAGCGACATTACGACAGTTGTCGTGTCGTTCCGAACATTCGACGAGGCAAGCTATGCGCAGGAGGACACAGATGGCATACGCCTCGACAACGTTGTTCTCCGTGTGGAGATGTTCAGCAAACATAGATCCGTTCGCTACTTGCGGGAAGAGCGCAACGCACACCGACCTCTAGGCGCAGTGGACGAAGAGTACGAAGACGAGACAGAAGATCAACCGCATTACGTTCACGAAGCCGGAGACGTCATAGTGCTCGATTCCTCACATGCATCATTGCTACAAGATAAAGGCGCCACAACCTGGGCTCAGATCGCGAAAAAGAAACAACCGCTCGGTATGGCGCCTCTGCCGGCTCCCATTGCGCTTTCCTCCCTGCATCCCGTTGTCTCAAAGGAAGCAGTCACGTCTACGCCCAAGCTCACTGTCGCAGTCCCTCGCTTGCCCGACGCACCTGGAACCGATGATGACACGTCAGAGCTGGACCTTACCGACGACAGTTCTCTGCAATCGCCCGCTACGTCTTCCGCAGAAGTCGCTGGCTACGAAGCAGACGTAGAAGACAACCGCGAGCCCAAGAATCAGTTCACCCCTACCAAGGACAAGACGAGGCCATCATCCGGGATCATGGCTCCATGGGAACCAGTCGACTCAACAGAAAGGATTCGCCAGCGTCACTGTCGGGACTGCGTGTTCTGCCAGATGCGTATTCGCTTGCGTGGCTAGGCACATGAAGGCGAGATTTAGGTGAGGAAGCGAATAGTTGGTCACGATTGACATATTCTCCTACGACATACAGACGTGGCTGTCATGAGGTATCACAATGCATTGCATTTTTGAAGATTTCATTTGCTTCCACTGTGATTCACACGTCAGTTTTCAGACTAGTGAGACTTTTTCTCTCGTCATCCTCTCCACTGCACCTCATCCTTGCTTTGTCGTCGGTTTTCCTAGCATGATCAAAGGAAAGACTCTGCCACCACCAGGTGTTGTAATAACTCGCGCCCCAGCCTTACTAGAACCTGTTTGTGCTCAGAATTCTTTTGTAAGTTAAATACCGTCCTCAAAATGTTGTGAGTACATACAGGCTCTCTATTGAAATCTAGGTAAAGGGACACGAATGCTTGTAACGCTTTGGCCACCTTCCAGCCAGGGCTTTCTAACACGAACACGTGCTTCCTTTCGATCACACCAGCTTCCGTTTGATCTATGCATACAGCTAGCACAGACTCCAATATTGGTGGGCAGTCCTTATTGCTTACCCGACCTCAATCGCCTTCCTCGTTGAATTAAATGCACGAAGTAGAACCACAGTGACGATAAAGTCGTAAGGCTTGCAGGCAGTCTTGCGTAACTTGTACAACGTTGCTTTTGGCTTCAGACTGAAACATTGGTAAGTTGTTCGGATTCGTCAAGACGAATACCTTTCTCGATGCTAATAACTGGTGATTCTTTATTGCGAATACTGGGCCGTCGTAAATCAGCAGCGCTTCTAGGGCATTGGCGATGCGGCGGGGGGTGAAGCTGGACAGGTCTTGAGCCATGAGGTGACATTAGCAAGGCACCAGTAGTGCGTGTAACTATGGGCCGGAAGTCACTGCCATCGGTTAAGAGGCGTCATCTTGTGGGCACCCACTCTATGTAAACTCTTGAAGCGTTCTGGCTCAATTACCTAGAGTTTCCAGTGCCGATGAACAGGGCAGAAGCTTTTCCATTCCAAATACCTTAGGGAGCATCCAGCCAGGAGAATACTGCCTGATTCCTGTGGCACACGATGCGTCGGCGCCCGTTGCTGCCTGGTACGTACCACTGTCGCAGCCAATGAGCCACTGCAGGTGGCCCGAATCGCGCTTCACGTGACTACGCGCCATTGCGCTACCGGCTCTACAGTTTCAACAAAATCCTCTTTGCTCTGTGTTTCGCCGTCAACGTCCTCCACAACCTTCACTTTACTTCAACCCATCTCTTGTGGTTTCCCACTTGACAACTTCGAGTCAGAACACCCCTCAAGATGCCCAAGATGCCTAAATTCCCGATTTCTGATGATGGCGCAACAACACAAATTACGCAGTCGCTCTCCAAGCTCCTTCTCAACTCCACATATGCCTGTGGCACCATCCTCAGTCGCGCCGGACACCACCACCATTGGCACAGACACATCAGCCGGTGACTGCGTCACCATTCGCTGGGACTCTGCTACGTCGATCGAGAAGCTCAGCGTAGGTACCCAGCCCGCCAGTTTCGGATTCCAAGGCCAAGACATCATCGATGAGTCGTATCGGAAGGCATCAAAGCTCGATACTTCAGCGTTCTCCACAAAATTCTGCCCCTATGATTCCGGCATCATAGATGTCATCGGTCAAGCTCTGCTGCCTAAGCTATCTGGCTCTTCACAGGGCATCCGTGCAGAGTTGTATAAACTCAACGTGAGTGTCTTCTCAAATTCTCACACCAATCTAGTCTACTAACAGTTCCAGATCTATCAAGCTCCCTCGGGTATGTTCAAGTCTCATGTCGACACGCCTCGTTCAGGCCTGCAAACCAGCTCACTCGTTGTCTGTCTCCCATGTGCCCATGAGGGCGGCCAGTTGGTCGTGCGTCATCAGGGGAATTCTACGATTTTTGACTGGTCTAGATCTATTAGAGACATCCAGTGGGCGGCTTTTTACAGCGACTGCGAGCACGAGGTTCTCGAAGTCACCTCTGGCCATCGCATCACCCTGACGTACAACCTGTTTGCGCGTCGTGGCCTTGGCGAGCTTGCGGGCCGTAACGAGACGCTCGATGCCCAGAAGCTTCCGGTGTACAAGGTAGTCAAAGAGGTCTTGGAGAAGCCCGACTTCAAGGCAGAGGGTAAGTACCGTAGGTACCCGTGTAAACAAAGGATCATGCTTACAATAATCAAGTGGTATACTCGGCAAGCACTGTAGCTATGCGTACGCTCATGCAACTAAGGAAGGCGCTTCAGTACTTCCATCCGTTCTGAAGGGCTCTGATATGGTCGCGTATGAAGTATTTCGCTCCCTTGGTATCGAAGTTCTTGTTCGCCCCGTCGTTGAGCGCATCAGCAAGTTCATGTATAGTTCTGAATACGTCGAAGGTGATCTTGCCACGCATAGTCATGTCGGCAACCAATTGTCGGCTGCGACCAAGGTTGACAAGACCATGGAGGATTACGAACCGGGGCGCGTGTACGGAGCGTTCCCTAGTCAACTCATGAAGGTGACATGGATGAACTCACCAACTATCGAGGCTAAGAATATGCAATTCACCTTCGCGGCCGCACGTATTTGTCGACGACTGCTCAGAAGATTTGGCTAATCACCAGGCGGGAGGTAGTATGGCAATCAGCCTGATTCCGACTTCGCATATAGTTACTGTGCGCTTCTTTTCAAGATCCTCCCGTACGCGGAGCGTGTCGAGGTAAGCTTCCAAGTTCAAAGCACAATGTTGATCTCTACCTGAAACGACAATTAGAACGCGAAAAAGCATGGCAACTTTTTGTGATGGCTTTTCAGGGCCGCGAAGTGTGCCGCAACACCCGGTGAAAACATCGAGCTTCACTACGGTGCCAACAACCATGGTTAATGTAGCCATTTCGGGTGTAAATTGATCTGCAGTAAAGAATAAATCGGATTGACTCATTTGCAAAACATGTCATCTCAGAAGCTCCTTCCATGATGTGATTTCCAGAGACGTTTCTTTTCATCAATAGTTGTACAGCACCCTCAGTAAACGACATATGCGAAGCTCCATACTCACACTCAACGATAGAGTCTTGCATGACACCACGCTTAGATATTAAGCTATCAGCTAAACTCCTGGAAGTCTCAGAGTGAATTGAGAGGTGAAGATGTGATCTGAAAGTTTGTACGAGAAAAAGAAGGTGCCAGAAACAAACACGTAGAGGAGCGAGGCACCATGGCTGACTGTGGCAACCTCCATTACATTTGGCAAAGCCGCAAATGCTCTGTGAATCCAATTTGTCCGACGGACGTAGTCAAGACCCTGACACTTACGCCGCAGCGAGCAGGGCCTTTTCCAGATCCATCGAGGAAACCAAAATATCCGCAGAAGTGGTCTTACCCTCTGAACCTCCCGTAATGCGAAGCGCTCTCCTGTCATTCGCGGCTGTAAATGATTAGCATGCGCATGAGCAAAGTTTGAGAATATATAACTTACGCGCTCGCACTTCTCGACCCAACGCTCGACCAGCTGTTGTTGCAACAACTTTCCACGGCCCTTCCCCCAACGCTTGGTTGACAAAGATAGAGTTCGTGACGGAGTCCGAAAGGATAATCGTGCCGTTTGCACCACCGATCAACGACCAGGTCACAAATGACGCGCCTTGAGGTTTCACGCCCGTAGTTGAGACTATGTCACGTATGCGTTCTGTCGCAGCGTTCTCAGGCGATGCAGTTATCTTGAAGTTCGTAATGCTCGCGCTATTGGTTCCGTTGCTTGGACTGGACTCAAAGGCAATGAGGTACTGCTTATTTGGAAGCTAGCGCTAAGTCAGCACTGAGTCGTCAACTTCAATCTGTTTGAGGGTTTACTTTGGCAACACTCGCCATGCCTTGTTGGTCGGAAAGCGTGCTCGAGGCTGCAACGTCAATTGCAGTGCCCCAGCCATCCCACATATCAGCTGCCGACTGCTGAGAGATCTTTTGTGCATGCTGGCCGTCGCGCTGATCAGAGTAATATACGGTGAGACGTTTGTCGCTGACACGGTTAGCTGTGCTTGATCTGAGACACGTGATTGGGACGTTGACATACTGAAGCAGAAGATGTGGCTCCCCGACCGCCTTAGCACCTACTGCACCACCCTCGGCGACACAGTGCACAAACTCAAACGTTACACCTTGATCCCAGGATGCGTATAGCTCGATATTGGTGCTCTTTGCATCCACTGCATTGACTGCTAGCAGTGTCATATTTGTATCGCCACTAAAAGAGCCCTCCGCAAGGAGTAGATGCGGCTCAAGAAGCCTTCGCCCGGCAACTTTGGACTTCGCTGTGCCATGCGCATACCACGAAAAGCCATTGTTGGTCGATCGATATATGGGCAGCGTACTATTAATCTGCTCAAGATCATTCCAGACCGCCAGGACAGTGTTGTTTGGCATGTTTTCGGTACGTGGCGAAGTAAGATGGTGCGCTGTATCATCCGGTTGGTACATTGTGGCATTTGCGAAGGTGTCTACGCCAGTGAATATCGGCTCCGGTGGGTCTTCAGGATCTTCCGGAGTGGGAGTAGGCGTCGGAGCGCGTGTTGGAGTAGGTCGTCGGGTAGGTGTAGGTTGTTGAGTCGGTGTTGGTCTTCTAGTCTGGGTTGGGCGTCGTGTAGACGTAGGCCGTCGCCGAGTACTTGTTGGCCGCCACGGCGGATCCTCCTCTGGGTCATCAGGATCCTCATCTGGGTCGTCGTCCCATTGTGCTCTCACAGCGCAGACGAAGAGAAAAAGTGCAAGTATGAAAACAACAAAACGCATTTTGGCTGTGGTTATTCAACAAAGCGAGAAGGCGGTGGTTCGAATTTCTTGCTGCAAGGGCCGATGGAAACATTCTTATTGTGTGACTCGGTCCAATATTGAGCAGCACTCTACCACATCATTGCCGCAGATGAGATCTGATATTGTAGTTCGTGGCCTCGTAGCACAACGCAAATTTCGACTAAGCTCTTGTTGATGAGTGACCATGGGTAAATGCAGGTCCTAGACATATCCCCACACAATGCTACTTAAGCGATGATAATCGGCCAATCCAGTCAAGGGAGATTTCCCGTGCCGCACCACTGCCACGGCAGCGATGAAAATCCTCCGAAGCGTGATTTGCCGGCAGTTGAAGCATGCTCACTAGACGTAATTTACGAGTAGAGTATGTCTGACTTCTACAAAATGATATTCAGGCTTGTGTCTTTATTTGTTGGAAGAAAAGTTAGCATTGCATTACAGGACAGTGCAGTACAAGCAGCAAATCATTTGGGGTCAATGCCTATCCAATCCTGAGCCCCAGCCCCAGGCCTTCTATGCGATCTTTCAATCCTCCTAGAACTTGACTCGCGCGGCTTGACCCTCCAGAATCCTGACCCTGCTTCTTGTAGCCACGTTGCGGTTGCTGCGTGCCTTGGTAGTCGATAGGTATCCACGGCTCGTTTTCGTTTCTAGATTGAGCTGCCCTTTCAGTTCCGCCTTTACAAGTCCACGTGGAGGCTCTCTTCGGATCTCCAATGCCCATATAGTCCGATCGAGCCGGCCATAAACATAACTCTTTTGTAACCAAATCCCATTCATGATCCGTGACTGCCGCATCTAACGTCTCGGGTGGTTCATCATCTTCGACCCAATGAACGAGCGCGGCAAGTGGGTCTTTCGGAACTGGCCCGCTCCCACCACCACAATGCCCGACACCAGGTGCGAGAAATAGGCGGTAGTACTCGTCGACTTCTCCCATGACGGCTTCGACTTTCTGACGATAGTTGATAGTGTTTTGGTAGGGTATCAGCTGGTCGCTCATCCCGTGCCAGGTGAGGAGTTTCGTGCCAGAGTCACGTAATCTCGCGAGATCGGGATCATCGGTATTAAGGAGACCGCCAAACTCGTACTGTGCAGATACCCACAGAGCATCTAGGTCTTCGGTATCTAACACTCCAATGGCCAGTTCTGATCCCTGCATGACGATATGACGCAGCCAACTGGCAGCGATGGGAAACGGGAATTGCGCCAATGTACCATCTGCGCCAACAGTGATGTTGGCAACTCTTGTCATCGGGACCCCCCAGGCGAAACCAGGAAACTTGTTGCTTGCTGCAGAACCTCCAGGGCCATCCCAGATATCTCGTATAACTGCCAACATCGGTTTGGTGATCACCACCTCCTGCCCGTCACATTGGAAAACGCTCCCTAATGATTCTTCAGGAACCCAGGTACAGTCGCTAGGATCTTCGAGAATTCCATTCTTGACATCTGCCAGTACTTGGCATCCTTCAATAGCATGAACGCGGAAACTCTCAAGCTCGCAGTTGGAAAGATATGTTTTGTGTTTGTTCATGACGACCTGAGGCCATAGCTCCCCCATGAGCAAACTGACAAAACTAATGGCTGGCGCATTCGCCAGGATCCCATCGAGCAGTTCCGGATACTTCTGAGCGATTGCATATCCTTGCCGTCCGCCCGTCGAGCAGCCATTCCAGTATGAGTGATGGGGCTTCATCTGATAATATTGCTCCGTGACAGCCTTGCCAATAAGAATCTGATCGACAGAGCTTCGAGATGCAAAGTTTTGCAACAAATTCCAGTTGATCCGTCTACGGCGGTACATACTGTGGCCGTCCGTGTTCGCGTCGATATCTGCCAAAGCCCAAGAAGCGTCGGCCAGTTTTGCGAGATCGGCATCGTGACCTCCATCGGTGGAAGCAGCAGCCCATCCATTCATAACAGCGGCACCGAGCTCAGCACCAAACATTCCAGTTGCAAATCCTGCACCGCCAGTGGCTTGGAAACGTCCATTCCAGTATTCGGAGGTTAATGGAAGCCATACTTCGACGAGTACTTTGTCGTAGGTGCCCTTGATGCCAAGATCACTATCATGTTGCGTTTGGTGGGTGAGATATATTTGAACCTGGCAGAATTCTAAGCCGCTCAGAGAGGGTCGTAGTGGTCCTCCTGGAATACTCGTGAAGTTGTGCTGTGGTTGGGCATGGATGGAAAGAATCGTGATCCCCCGCCCGACTTGTGGCTTGCTAAACGCATCAGAGACACATCGCGATGATTGAGATAGCGTGTCAGCAGAGTAAACCAGAGACGAGCTAACGGACGCATGCAATAAAACCGTCAGTGCGCGCATTGCAAACATCTTCGGTCGCATGTGCAGAAATTGCGCAAGCACGAGATGCAGGTATGCAACCTTAATCGTTGAGCCGATGGAAGTTCAGACGCATAACTCAAGACAAGTTGAACAATGTGCTTTGAGTATTGCAATTGAGGGAAGAAACAGAATGTAAGCCTTGATACCGGAATAGTAGTGTTCCAGTTTGATGCCGACAAGCTGGGAGCGCATTCTGTCAAGATGGTGGCGTGGGTTATGTCATCATCGTAGCGTCTTGGCATTTCGAATCTCTGCTTCCCAAGGTCGCCGTCTGAAGTAGCTCGAGCACACTCACACCTTCGCCCTACGACAGGACCAGCGCTGACCTCCATGTATCCTGCCTTGCTAGCTGAAAACCACAGCTCAATCGTTCTTTCTTAACTTCATTTACAATTAGCGCTCTTCTGCGCCGTGCCCATGCATCCAGACACGAAGCCGGTGGTGCCTCGAAACGCTTTGCTGTGCGCGAGGTGCGTCGCCAATGTCATTCGCGCCAGTTCGCCATTCTCGCCGTACAATAAAACCGTTATAGAGGCGCGCACTTCAATGTAGATCAAACGGTTCCCCGAGATGGTGGGTCGTTTTGTCTGCTCGGTTTCCGAAGGACGACTGGGACCAGGGTATTGCTGCGCAATCTTTCGGCGTCGGTGAGGCTGTTGCGCAGCCCCCTTATCGTGGGCAAAATTGGCATTCATCGAAGCTTATAACACTCTCACGATGTCTGATACGTGCGGCAAGGTCGTTGCCCGATTGCCGCAGCTTCACGTTCTTCTGTGTGGCTTCTTTACGCCTAGAAACCGAAGTCTGTCGCTTGGCGCATGATCGTTACGCCGCCGGATGGATCCGCCCGCTGCCGTGCCTTGGAATTTCACCAACTGCGCCGTGTTTCGGGCTTCGATCAATGGTCGTGAGGCCTGCTGTATAACATAACCAGCAGTCAACAGCACGATCGCTATGTGTTGCCTTGCTTGGGCGGTCTAGCGTCGCGCTGGCCCAGCATCGAAGAGAAAACTGTGGGCGACCTGTGCTCTACATTGCCTGAGAAGCTTTCTATGCTTGAAGTGCGAGAAAGGCTGTTTCTGCTTTTGGCCTGTAATGCGCATCGCCAACGGAATAGCAGCAGACCGTAGACCGTAGGCGTGCAATCCCGGTCCTGCATGTCAGCCACGCCACCCTTAACGATCAGCCCTATAAATGAAGGCCGGCGGTTAATCGCCCCAAGATTAGGTGCATGATGCCACCGCCTCCATCGTCTATGCGCTTACCATTGCACGACAGACATGTATTCTGGAACACTGCGGCATGGTTCGCTGATCATGGACAAAGTACTTGGTGCTAGCCTGGTTTTGCTACGGAACCATTGTACCTCGGTGTCTGCCCAGCTGCCCATTGCTGTGTGCCTCGACGGGAATACGTCGCTGCGATATTCTGAGCCTGGCCTGTCTCGCGCTTATTCTTAGTTGGAGACGATGCTTGCCGAGTAGTACGAACAACCCTACGCTTGTGTGCCACTTCTACAGCTCGATCCCCTGACCATCTGCACTCCATCTCCTGTTCTGCCATCGTCTTTCAACCTCGTTGTCGACCTACTCCGGCGCAGTATTCTTCCGTCATGCTTACCTTGTTTCGTTGTACGGCCACTTGACTGTCTCCTTCTCTTCCTTGTTGTTTCGCACTGGGTCTGTCAGCTTCTTGTATATCCAGCGGTATCCGCTACCTCACGATATGCAAACACGTGCAACGTCCATAACACGTCCGGCATCACCAGAAGAGCAGGACCGGTCAAACACTATCAAGATAGCAACATGGGTGCTCCTCGGCGTCACCATAGCGATGTTCATCGCCAGGCAAATCATGAAAGCGATCGTGTTCCGAAGGGTCACATTAGACGATTTCTTCATGCTATCGGCAACTGTAGGTGCACTCAGCGTTCTCAAGGAACCTCTGCTGACGAGGACAGGCCTTCGCCATCGGGTTGTCCATTACGGTCTTTGTTCTAGCCTCAGAGGGCCTCGGTGGGCTCGGTCTGTTGACCTTGGAGCGAGCCGACACGCTCATGAAAGGATACTACGCCTCTGAATTTTTGTACATCGCATCATTGTGCTTCTCGAAGCTGTCACTTCTTGTCCTTTTCTATACTGTTGTTGCCGGGCAACGCCTACCTCGACGGCTAGTACTTGGTTTTGGGACGTTCATATTTGTCTGGAGTGTGGGCTCACTATTAGTGGTCGCCTTTCAATGCGAGCTCCCTCGACCGTGGGAGACAATGACCCTGCGATGCTTCAATACGGTATGTATACACACACACAGATATTCAAAACTGGTATAGAGGCTAACATCATTAGCGAGTCTTCTGGATCGTTTTTTGCATAATCGATATGTCGACCGAAATCTCTATCATCATGCTATCGGTTAACCTGGTTGCCTACTTGCGAGTAAAATTTTCCCGCAAAATTGCAGTCGTGGCTTGCTTCGCTCCCCGTATGCTGGTGATTGCTGCATCGCTTGTCCGCTTGATCTGGCTTTACCCAATCACACCCCACAGCGCCCCAGAATTTCGACTATGGTTACCAGCAATCTTAACACAAGTCCATGTTTGCTCGAGCATCTGTACCGCATGCATACCATACATGGTGCCGTTTTTCAAGAGTCTGGAAGGGAGCTTACGAAGAACGCAGTCGTCCAAAAGCCCAGAATTCCGCATGGATGAAAGGACTGGCCGCTCCATGTCCTCGTTGTGGTTTCGCAGACATTCGAAAGCGAAGGCTTTCCAATCATGGGATTCAACCGCGGTTGCGGTTTTCCAGTACGAGCGCGTACCCCAAGCGTCACCTCACATTCCTACGCCACGAGCCATGAGCCCGCTTACTCCGCCTGTCTATATCTCACGGCCCACCACCGCAAATTCGAGATCACCAAGTGCTCGGGGGTTAACTATCAATATTCCAGGTCACAACAGTCCTGTTCCAAATTCCATGGATGTAGCGAGTCCGCAGACGGCCAGTTCGTTCACTTTATCGCCGTCGTGTACCACGCCTATCCGACTTCTCCCATTCCCAGCTTCCAGAAAGGATCTTACGTCTCCATTAAAGGCGTATAGTCCTAACCCACCCTCGGGTAGCTCAGGCTTCTCCAGCCGCCTTCCATCCCCTATCAGCCCAGCGCGGCCTGTACGATTTTCTCTCTTCCCACCACCATCTGAAAATCGGTACTCGCCAGATCTACGAAACGTCAACCGCTCTTCAGTCTCAGTCCCACCCATTAGAAACCTACGGCCTCAAAACATCGATGGTATTGCAAGACATCCTACGGTGCCTCGCATATATGCATCAACAAACGGCTACAAAAGTCGTGTGCGCTCAGCGAGTGCCACACAGCCACCGAAGTTCAGCACTGCGCCACAACCAAGATCTCCACCCTCTACTACAACCTCGCCAACTTCCAAGCGTAGACACGCGTCAGCACAGGATCTTACATCTCCAATGGGTGCCGCGATAAACCATTATTTCAGCAATACTTCGCCCGAGACCAGGCCTTCAGTACCGACTCCTACCGTTGCCCCTCTCAGCCTACACCGTCAGCGGAACCAAAGAGTGTTGTTGCCCTCGAATGCGTTAAGAATACATGGCGCATCGCCTACGAGCCCTCCACACGCTCCGTTGCCGGCCTTGCCATCGGACGGCTCAATGATTTTGAACAGTGGTTTACGTCCACAAATCATACCAACAGTCAGAGACGTGCGTAGCAGCCCACGGATTGTAGTACGTAAGCCATCGTAGGCCACGCTTTTTCTTTCCATCTGTCTTTGTTCCTATATGTAATCTATATGTACTTCTGTCTATTTCTTAATAGTGAGATTTTCTTATTGTCAGTATATACGTCTTGTTTTTTGTCTTCAGGCGTTTGATACCATATGGAGACCACATGCATTTAGAGGCGTTTTCAACCACGAATCAGGACGCTACGTTGAGATGTAGTTACGATCCATATGTACAAGAGAACCCGGTTTCTACCATATCGCAATTATGTTTGCTTCTAAATCCTGTATTGATTGCTTAAAAGCATACATCGGCCACGGGGCTTTGCAATCAAATACTTTGCTAGCTACAAGTGTTGCTACAGCATTGTCACTCCACCTATCGGGCCGCATCTCTCGTTGGTAGAGCTTAATCCATACGTGTGTGAAACCCAGATTTTCTTCATGGTTTCTACGATTCTCGCATTGACGCCTTGGGGCACCTTGCTGCGAATAAGCAGAGATCGTCGGTGTTGAACCTTTCCGAGTATACCTAGGCTTCTCTAGTACATCTCAACTACCTCTCAACTTTGTCTTCTTTTCGTAGCAGCATCACCCACTTGTCCTGTTCAACTAGGTTGTGTTCAAGGTCTTGAGTTCCAAGGGCAGTGCCCTACTTGCTTTGGCTATGTCACAGTCATCCGCCCGGATAGGGACGAAAGTAACAGGCGAGAAAGAACTAAAAGCGGGCCTTAATTCACAAATGAAACCGAATCCCAATTCAGACCTAACAGCGCGGTCATTCTAAGGGGTGAGTGGTTACATCGATCAAACGGGACGTACTTCGTGTGGTACTACCCAGTTTGAACACCACCATCTTCGCACTCTTGGGTAATTCGAACGTAACAGACCTTCCTGTACGCAAATTCGCAGATCTTTCCTTGTCAAAGCCGTCACCACATCACAGGCTTCCATCAACACCTTGTCGTGCAAGGTCGCTGACTTGCAGTCTTGGGCCAAACAGTATCAGGAGCGACTGAAGATGGCAAAGCGCTGGAATGAATTGCATTACAACATATATGTATGTAAGTCGAAAATCGATCTCGCGACCAACGCATCGAGTTATCGCACAAGTCTTAGCGACTCAGAGAAGTACCTGAGCATAGCAATGAACAGGACAGGATTATGAAGGGTCGATGCTCAGTAGCGCAGATTTAGTCATCGATGGAAAAGAGTTATCACGCCCTTTAATTCTGGCCCTCAGCCAATCATCCCTCCCGGTCCACCTTCCTTAAGAAAACGTTTTATTTATTCCAACCCTCTAGGCCTTTCTGACAACCCTCTTGAAACCTTGCGCCTCAACCTGCGCTTGGGCTGCAGCAATTACAGCAGCCGCATTCGGGTCATCGAATCCGCAGCCAGTCTTTCCATTCTGCAAGCTAGCCGCCTCAGCAGAGCAGACGCCGTCGCCGGTAGCAGCGACCTGAGAGCAGCATGCAGAGCTGCAGTCAGCATCAGAGACGCATCCGCCAGTGATGAACTGCGCGCCGTTACCAGCACCAACGTTCTTTGCGCCTGCGTTGTTGGGTGCAACCTGGGCTAAGGAAGTAGCCGCAACTATTGCGGTGGTTAGTGAGGCCGCAAAGATTGGGGAACACAACGTACGAGCAATGAGAGTGGCGATGGTGAAACGCATGATGATATTCGGTGCGGAAGAGGTTTTTTTGGGTAGAAATGTGTACTTGATTCAACGACGCCGGGTCGAATTGCAGTCACAGACGCAGGAAGAATGTAAATTGGTGAAGATGATTGAATGGGCTGATGCTGGAGAGCTAACTCACGCGGATGTTCACTTCTCTTATGCCTGGGGCCGAAAGCATCGCGCATTGCATGACTTGACCAGTGCGCTTCGTGCGTCGTACCTTGAGGCTCAAGATGCGTGATCGGCCGAGTAGTGTGGGTCCGGTGGTCGCTGTAGATGGTGACACTGGACCGTCGCCATCCACCGCATTGCTAATTTTGGAGGTGTGATGCCTCGGATTTCGTTCCTAGATATTAGGCAGAATGCGATGTATCTGAAAAAAATGTGCTTAGAACCTGAAAGAACCAATCATGACACAGCGAGCGTGACGCATGAGGTCTATGCTGTGTTTCAGATATCTCGAACAGTTACAGCTCCGGAACTTTGACGTGCGCTCATGCGGCTCAACTGTCAGATCTATGCATTTCCATTTAGCCGGTTGAAGATGATAGTCCTTCCCGATTGTGCTGGCTATGAAGCTATGGCATGCTGTCGAAGAACTTCATGATGATCTCGCTCGCTCTGATGACGGTCGGCAACTGTGGAACCGATATTTGCGATAGATTCGGCTCGGTATCAGCCCAGCAATGGCCTATATCGCCATTAGCACCCACTGGCAAGTCTTTTACTTTTCACATACCCAGATCTTTCACTTTGTAATGTTGCAATAAGCCTTCCTTACCATCACATGTCCACGAATGATGATGAACTTTCCCATCGTGCAGCACTTGTTCTTTCCTGTCCAAACAGCCGTTGCGTTGAGTCCACCATTCAAGCCTTGGGATGATTAGCAACATATACTTGCAAGATACATGCGAAACTACTTACCAGTCTGGGATTGCTGGCTGCGGCCCACCGTCACCCTGACCGCCCTCATATCGTACAGTCTTGTCATCGGCGCCGTGAACCTCGAGCATTGGAACTGGCCGAGCAGGTGCACAACCGTTGTTGGGACCGTTAACGTCTGTGTAGAAAGCGCCCGAGTGCGATGCAACAGCATTGAACAAAGTGCTACCGACCGGGTCGCACGCCAATGTATCGATGAAGCCTCCGCCGTTCGACATACTGCTACCATTAGCGTCTTGTTCCAGTAAACTATTGCTGAGCGTACCCAATGCCAAACACTCTCCCATCATCGACGCAGAACTTCTCTTTCACGTCCTCAATCACATCTTCAACGAATTGCACGTCCTCAGCCACCGTAGACCCCACATGATAGGTCGGTCCGGCCCAGCTCCCACCAACGCCGTTCGGATAGACCATGATCTTATCGCTACTGTACCGCGCTTGACTCATCTTCGTGTCCAACTCGAAGAACGTGCCTATGCTACTTGAGCCATGGAAGCCGAGGACAACTGGATAAGGGTTGTTTGTATCATAAGATGAGGGCAAGTGGAACGAGTAGCTGCGTTGTTTCCCACCGCTCTTGATCGTGCGGAAAGGAATGAGCCCTGGTAGAAGGGTCTTCTTGCCGCATCCGGAGCTTGTTCGTCTTGTGCGGTATTGAGATTGTGGAAGCGCGTAGGCAAGATGGAGGATGCTCGCGACTAGCAACAATGCCTTTGAAACAAGCATGGCGCAACAGTAAGGATAGAAATCTGGGGAGCAGGAAGGGGGAAGGATGTGTATTGCTGCTGGTACACGGTACCTTGATCGCCACCTCAGGAGCTGGCCACATGTCTGCTGTCAAACAGGAAGGTCACATTCCATGCGAATCATTGGCTGTCATCACGCGCTGTTTAATTTCCCTGAGCAAGTTTGGGTGTGATTGCGAACGCAATCCAATGATCGTAAAAACTTACGCCGAACCCACCGCCGTTGATGTGATAGCAGGAATGCGCGGCATGACAACCAATATGCACGTTGAAACCCGTGCATTGGTGGTTGGTGCAAGACAGTTGCATGTCAGGGTAGTTTAACGATAGGAGCACCCGGATGTATGCTGCCGGCGCCCTAAATACCCGACCCGCCAACATCGACAACCTGATGCCCCGGACTCGGCGGCACATCGCCAGTCTCCCACACCTTTTGTTCGCTTCCTAGCCTGAAGAGGATCTCGCCCCCTTCTTTCATAATCCCGCCCGCGTCTTCATGCTCAAACCAGTTCTTGTTCCACTCCTGGTCATTGATGCGCACGCCTTGGACGTAGTATCCTTGCTCACCATCGCCGTCATCGAGACCTTCGGCGCGAATGCGCAACGTGTGGTTGTCGTTGACGGTAATGTTGACGTCGCTGAACCATGGACTCTCAAGGAGATAGACTGGCGTTGTGACAATCGGATAAATGCCTAGCATCTGCCATATCAACCAGCAATTCAGTGCGCCTGCATCTGAATTGCCTGGAATGCCGCTGCTGGTGTTGAAGTAGAAGTCATTGGCGAGCTGTCGTGAGCGCTCGACACTCTTCCACTGCTTGTTGAGGTAGTTGTACAGGTATGGCGTACCGAAATCAGGTTCGTTTGCAACGTTGTTGATCGTTGTAATACCGAGACCATTGACGCCGAGGTCGACGCCGGATGTGTTGGGTTGGAAGACGTAGTCGAGGCGTTGCTCGAAGTGGTGGGCACCGCCCATTAGCTCTATCACGCGCTCGACATCATGCGGTATGACAAAGGAGTACTCAAATGCAGTGCCCTCGTAGCTCTCATCCGACCAGTTGCAGTCTCCGCAGTTGGTAATGTTGTACGTCTCGTGGAAGGTGCCATTGGCATAACGTGGCATAACGAAGCCAGTGAAGTTGCGACTCGTCGCACGAATATCCCAACTCAGCTGCCATCCACCTGACTTTCGGAAGTATAGATCGCTATCGCCAGGTGCTTCTCCAGCGGCGATTTGACTAACAGCAAAGTCGTTTAGCGAATACTCAACTGTTTTGGACACAGCGCGGGTGTTGCGATCTGCTGATACATAGCCGAGCGGTATCCAGTCGTCCAAAGCTGACCGGCCTTCTTTCAGTGAGCCTTGCGGATCGACCGGGTTCTGATCGAAGAATGGGAGCACATCAGCATTCTTCTTCACTGCCGCATACCCGTCGGTCCAGTTGATGCCACCTCGCAGCCCCTTAACATACGCATCAGCCAACACGTTGTCCGCGTTTGAGCCACCTTGAACCAGGCCATTGTAGTTTCCTGAACGTCCGTCCGGCAGATAACCTTCATTCCTGAACATGTCAATCAAAGCACGGATCATGGATTCATAGTAGGTGGGCTGAATGAGGTGCCATAGCGAGACCTGGTTCCGGAAGAGATCCCACATCGTATAGAAGTCGTCCCAGTATGGTTCATCGGATTTCCACAAGGGGTTTTCTCCGACGCGCTCGCTCGGTATTAAATGCATGAAGTACAGACTGGAGTATAGCAGCGCTAGTCGCGTCTTGTTCGCGGCTTCTGACGTATCAACGCGGATCTTGGAGAAGACATCTCGATTCCACTCGTCGCGCGCTGTTTGTGCAGTCTTGTCGACAGACCATGATGAGAGCTCGGAGTTCTTGTATGCGCACGCTTTTTCGACCGACATGAAGGAGATGCCGACACGGGACTTGATCACTGTGGCGTTGCTCCATGTAAACACGGCGCCTACACGATCGTTCATGGGGCCTGATTTCGCGCTCGATCCGGTGAATGTAGGCCGTGGTATTGTGCCATTATCGAAGGTCCTGAAGTGGCGACTGGTAGGGAACGTATTTCTGCCTTTGAACGCCTGGGCCTCATTTGGCGGTTGATCGAACTCGCCGCACACATACACGGTCACTGGCGACCCGAGGCTCCAGCCACCAGCAACTGACGTGTGGCCCGTGTATGTGCTTGAGTTGGGATGGGTCTCGATCTCGCCGCCGGTGTAAAACTGAGTATCCCAGGATCGTGTGGGATGTGGTAGATAGTGAGAAAAGTCTACAAGCACGTTCTTCTCAGATCCAGCTGGAAAAGTGTAGTGGTGTAGTCCTGCGTGACGCGAAGCTGAAAGCTCGACTTTAATACCAGATCCGAGGTGGGTCCGGAAGTAGCCCACACTCGCAACGTCTTCTCCAACCTACGTGTTCGTTAGCTTAATGTATCATTGTTGATACATGAATCGGGTGGTACCCTCGTTTGCCAGTACGTCCGGTTGTCAAGCAGGTTTACATCGTCATCAATCGATGTCAATGGCATCTCAGCTGGAAAGCCGTACTTTGGGCCTCCTCCTGTACCAGATTCATGCATAAGGCTAATACCTGTCACATATCCTTGGGGCGTGTAGCCGCCATTGAGCGCGCTCTGGTTGATTGGCTCCTCATAAGTGTCGAGGCCTAGCTTAACCATTCCGAAAGGTACAGTTGCTCCCACGAAAACATCGCCGCCGCCGTCTAATATCTGTTAGTAACGTGTGGCCAGTGTTGGTACCTGACTTGCATGCGTAGCCAGGGATTGCGCCTTCCGAGCCGATGAATGGGTTGACGAAGTGCGCGAAGTCAATAGTCTGAGCTGCGACACTACTAACGATGATCGCGGAGGCGTCTAACATGCGCATCTTTTATGTCGCGAGGAGTGTTTGGAGGCCTCAAGTGTATCACGCACCTTCTAGGTGGCTGGTTGTATCGTTCGCTGCGGGAGAGTATACCCCGCATCTGCACATCACTACCTGCACGAGCGTTCGCCCTTGCCATATTGAGACTTTGGCAAGCTTCGAGGTTACATTGATGACAAAGTTCACTGAGCTTCGGCTGTGGCGGTTGGCGGTGACGTAGCGCCCGCCTAGTCCCTCCTTCTCCATTGAGGTACCTGCAGCTCGCTAAGCAAGGTAAGCGCCTGGACAAGCATCACCCGAATTGATATTGTGTTCACGCGAGCTCGATCAACAAACTTTTCTCTGAAGCCTATCTCGCCCTTTCTGTTGCATCACGAGTACCCCACCATCTCCGTCCCCAAAGTCTTGTATCCACCCGTCATCGTCACCGCTACAAACGGACATCCCCTCAACCAAACCTTTCAATGGCTCTCGAAAGCTTGCAACATCTACCGGAGTCCCGTGCTTTATGCTAAATTGCGCACTACCTGCCGAGCGCTCTTTCGTACGAGGGTCAACATCGTGCGAATGGGAGTAGAGACGCGTGTTGCAGAAGCTACCAGACAAAGTGTCGCATACTTCGATGTTCATTCATCGCTTGAGGATGAGCAAATTCAAGAGATATTTGCGCTACCGATATCTAAGAGCGATGGTGAGCAAGGGCGTTTGATTGGTCTCATGCTTCAATGCGCAAGCAAGAGAGTGGTGTCTATCGAAGGTTCGGCTACTTCAATGTACCCGTCCAAATTGATGGGATGATGCCATTCGCGGGTAAATCGAACAAGGAGAACGCGTATGATCTTGATGACGGTTTCTGTATTGAGGTTCGATTGGATAATTCGGGGAAACCATGCTACGTTATCGACCTAATCTAGTTCTTTTATATACCCCAGGTGATCTTTCGGCAAGGGTCCATGCTGGGATCCAGGAGTTGTAACAGTGACATTCAATATCTATATTATCATTAAATCTGATCCCCTTTTTTCAACCTCTAAGCCAACTGTCCGCGCACCGCACCCGCCAACGCCAAACTCGAATGAGTGTCCGCCATGAAAGCCGCCGGGTTCGCCTCGATTTGGCTGACATGGAAGCCTTCGCCCGAGTCTTTGCCTTCGACCATGACACCAGTCTTGAAAGGCCCCTTGATACATCCAGCGCTGTTGCGTACCACTCCATCCGCACCAACCGGCTCGGGGTTAGGGAACGCTATCCTTGGTGGACCGGATGCGCCGAGCGCAGCTTCGTGAATATGTGTCGCAGTGACAGCTGGAGAGGAGAAGTCGCCCTGGAAGTTGTGTAGCGTGATGTTGTAACAGATCATGTTCATCGCTGAGTTGATACCGAAGTTGAAGTTGCCAGACGCGCCTGCGATGCCACCGGTGGGTTCGGTGCCGTTGACGACTTGTTCGGGTACGGCCTGGACGAATTGCATCGTGCTGAAGGCGAAGAGCTGATTCACGTCGAAAGCATTCGCGATACCAGCTTGGCCGAGGTCGAGGTTGAGTTGGACGGTGATGCGGCCGTTGCTGCCGACATCAATTGGTGCGGCCGTTACGCTAAGCACTAGGCCCGCGAAGTATGAAAGTGTAGAGGTCTTCATTATGGGTATCTTGGAAAGTGAAGTGAATGAAAGTGATGGAATGCAAGATTATATGCGAAATGAATGAATGCGAAGAGAGACTGTTCAACAGCGTGGGACTCCTGGGTTGTAAGTAACGGTACGTAGCAACATTATATACTTTCACCAAGTATGTCCGTACTGCATGGCGGACACCTCAATACCAAGGCTTGGTATGCGGTGGAAAGTTGGCTCCCGATGTTTGAGGCACCACTGTAACGTGTGCCTGGTTTCGCAGATCTTGGCTGTAGATGTCCCGGGGGCAGCGTGCTCGCTTAACCCCTGGTGTGCACCCCACGGAACACCCCAAAATTTGAGGTTGGCGGCAACGGTGTCTGTCAAACGTCAAGCTGTTTCAGGTTCCTATCTCTCATTGGCGCTTTTCGGCTAAATGGTGGGATGAAACGACAATACACGGGAAGGCGCAAAGATTGAGAACCGGGATACAGCCACGAACACCAAAAAAACACTCGATGTCGGTACTGTCGCAAAGCATGAGAAACATCTGGGCATAATCCTCGATCCTATCCCTAGTGCAGTCGAGGAACAAAAATCAGACCATATCAGCGCTTGGCATCTCACTCCGTACGCGCACGTCCAAGGGAAGGTGCCGGCGTCAATTGTCCCATCCCATCTTCATTCGAGCTATGACCTTACCCTTCAAGGGTTTTACTTCGTCGCCCATATCCCCAGCTAACGTCCAAAGTATTGCTCATCTACGACAACAATCTCTACCTGAATACCAGGTCGTCCAATGTCGCACTCTCCAGATCGATTTCATCGTAAGTTGTTCCAAGGTGCAGCTGAGGATCAAATCGTGTGTTTTCAACACTCGTTGGCCGGGACGTGATCCCATTGAGGGCCGAAGCTAGCATCAGTAACGCTTCGTTGATGAGCTCGCATGTTTTAGCACAGAGCGTAGATTGAGTAACCATGACCCGATGCTGTCGGATGATGGGGGAGTGTGGATTGCGATAGACTCGATCATGGTTTGCCCACGGGATTGTTCGTCGAGTACAACTAGTCCCCGAAGAATGTCAGAAGCTACCTGCTTTAATGAATCTATTGCTGGGTATTTCAATCAAACATGATCTTCTTGCCTGCACCCTGAGGCGCCTTGATATCGATTTTGATCTGCTTCTTCTCCTTGGCCATCTTCGCAGCCTGCCAACTAGGATGCAGCTCGCCCCTGTCGTCTCTCTTCTTCTCCTCGCCCTTCTTCTTGCCCAATGGGATTGCATTTTGGCCGCTCTGCTGCGGACCGAAACCGGTATTCGTGCCGCGTCTGCTCCTGTTGTCGCCGACAGCACCTCGCTTTGGATCCCAGCCCTGGTTACGCTCTTCCTTCTCCAGATGCTTCGCTTTGGCGCCGAATTTGGCTTCTGCGATCTTTTGGCGAGCACGTTGGCCGCGGCGGTTCTTGCGCGGTGCGAATTCGGCGTCGAGGTCTGAGGCTTCCGACTCTGAGCCGGCTATGTACGCCGCTTGGCTTAGAGTGGGAATGAAAGCGGATGAGCTGAAAACTGGCGCCTTCAATTTAGCTATCTTTGCGTGTACTGAGGCTTCGTCCGAGTCTGATGCGTCCGAGTCCGAATCTGACACGTCGGACGGCGGTGCTATGCGGCGATTGATGGTAACGTCATCATCGCTGCTATCTTTTTCGTCGTCTTCGCCAGAGCCTTCGAACGCAACGTCGTCTGCGCTCTCGCTCTCGGCTGCCAAGTCGTCTTCCGGGTCGTGTTCGCTTTCGCTATCTCCGACACTTGATGGCCTCTCATCGTCCGATATCGAACCTTCGCTATCGTCGTCGCCAGAAGATGGTGCCGCTATGCGTACGTCGAATGCCGCAAACGCGTCATCGTCATCGTCGCCCATGCTCAGCAGTTCTGTATCTTCAATTCCTGACCTCTTCTGTTTACTGAGCTCTTCCTTCTCTCCATTCTTCGTCTGTGCAACATCTTCCGTGCCGCATATGCCTTTCAACTCTTCTATCGCGTCATCAACAACCTTCTTCACCGCCGCAACCTTGTACAGCCGCGCCAACACGTTGAGCGTCGCTGCGTCCGTGCTGCCCTTCTGAATGCCCGCAACGCACTCCTTCAGCGCATGCTGGTCCTTCAAGCTCTTGATCTTCCCAACGGTCTTGCTCAGATGCTGATCTGCAACCTTCTCCAGTTCAAGACCCTTGAGCACCACATATTCCGCTTCTAGCCGCTCCAGCGCCGTATTGTCTTTTTTGGCTTGCGCCGTCTTTTTCCTCCTGCTATGCTTTTGGCGCTCGAAGCCGGCGCCGAGGCGCAACGCGGTGGTCAGATTCTTCTTTGTGGATGTGAGGCAGCGGGTGCACAAGCGCTTCTGGTTCTTATATGTAGCATCGGTGGGCTCTGTGGCAGTGTCCGAGTTAGGCAAGGGGGAAGCCGAGGCGCGCTTTCGTTTGACCATTGCGCGGGTTGGAGCTGAGGTGTGACGGTTGCTTGTGGAAATTTTGGGAATGAGCACTTCTTATCGATAAGCATTTGCGTACCGGTACCGGTATACCGGTACTTGCCGAGGTTGAAATTGCTCTAGCATTTTGACAGGTCACCATTGATTACCACGACTACATAATTCCATTAACCAGACGCCCTAGTTTTGTCTCGTTCTCTGCGCCTCATACACCTTTGTTTCAGGGCTCCAAGGATGCCCGTAACTTGGCTGACCACCAGCACCGATATCGCTGCCTCTCGTTCCCGTTATGGATGCGTCACCATGGTCGTCAAATTCACTTGGTGGCGCGCTTCTTGGTCTCTCGCCAGCCTCAGTTTGCCCACCAGGCGCCAAGTGATCCCACATCTCATCTGGGCGTAAGTTTCTACCATGCGAGGGTAGCGGTCCCTGCGAAGAGAAGCCTGGCACTGTGTCAGCCGTGTGTTCAGTTGTACTCCACAAGAAAAGTACTATATACGTTGCTCGTCTTGGCCTGGAAAATGCTGCTGGCTGTGATCTGGGAACATATCGCTCAACGGGGCCTCTGCTCTTCTCGATCTGCTCTCACGCTCCTTCTCCTTCTCGTGGTCTTTCTTTTTGTTCTTACCGAACATCATGGACCAGTATGAGGGCTCGTGCTTGCGCACCCAGGCTTTCCGTGAATGATCTTTTGAGAGCATGCTAATACTGGAGTATTGGTGTGGATAATGTGGAGAAAGGTAAGCACGAAAGGCCCAATCCGATTTTATGGAGTCTCGTGGTGAATTCCCGAGAAACCTTTCAAGGTAGGTATTGTGATGTGTATACTCGTGAAGAGAGGAGTGTAGTGTTGAAGAACTGGCAGTCTTGAATGCTCCTCATTGAAGCCTCTACTGCTACTTACGTTGCTGTAGCTGCGTAAACATACACAACACCAAACAGATGTCATCGTTAGCATTGACTCCTAATTCCTCACTCTTCGACACATCCAAATCAAGCTTGTTGTCGGAGTAAGAATTAGGCTTTTTGTTTGAAGCTCGTATCTTCAAATTATCTCAAAGTCGGATCGCTATGTGAAGTCTCTGACAGCGCACTGGCTGACGCACACGGCTTTGACAACCTGGGAAGTATAAATTGCAGCTGTACTACCGGATGTAAGGCGGGTGGGTTTTTAGACATTGTTTCCCTGAGTGCGGGCCCAGAGGGCAACTCGTTTGAGGTCATGCTGCAAGACTCTCCTGTCGTAATGGATTTAAATGAAGCGACAAGCCGGTTAGTAGGCTCGGGGACAAAAGGGAAGCAATGTTCTGATGTGTACCCCATGTAAATATATCCTCCACGAAGCTCCTTTGCGAAGACAGTAAACATTGCCTACAGTCATGCCTATCCAAGTACCTAGGTTCCCGACTCACTCATGCGTATCACCTGATGGATATCGTCCTCAGTGAGCGGCTTACTTGGACGCGTAACGCTTACAAAGAAGGTGCTACAAGTTGGGATATATAACCTCTGCAATCGTGGGAACGATGGCCAAGGTTGCCCTGCTCTGGTGAGGAGGCTGGTAAGAGTCTAGCGGCCTGAAGTAGTAGCATGGCGGCTTGAAGGTTCGTTGCGTGTAAAGGAGAGCTGGATTGGATGGCTGGAGGCGGTGTTGATCAACATCACGGATCCCCACAATATGAGCCAATGGCGTGCTGAGTCCAAATAGCGGCAGGGCCTAGCCCCGCAGCTGCCGCCCGCAACGACCATCGCCACCAAAACAGTAGGATGCACTTCATAAGCTTGTAACCCCCGAGCGTCTCTACCTCCTCACACTGCTTTTTTTACTGCTGTTGTACACCCCGAAGTTTTGCCAGTAGGTATGCCTCGCTTCCTCAGCCGCATCTTTTCCGACAATCCGTTCCGACGAGAGCAAACCCCTCCAGATGAACTCCATCGGACACGACGCGTACTGGTTCGAACTTCAACAAACCCGCTCGCAGGTTCCTCGCATGGCTTGTCATTCTTTGAAACAGCGCTGCAAACAACAGCGAACGCAAGGTTGCGTGACGGGGCAAGTGTAGCCGGTAGCAACACGGAGCGCCCTATTCTTGCCCCGAGTTTAGTAGATCATGAAGCATCCGAACCAGTGCCAAGGGTCACTCGCACTCGCCGTAGGCTGAGCAAACGGCATCGTAAATCTGCTTGAAAACATCCGGTTGTGGGTATGAGCGTGACCCGACCTCTTACAACCGACATGCTGACCACATGCCAGTTCAAAGCTCCACAATCATTACTCTTTAACTTGGGTTCCAATCAAAGAACCAACCTGATACACACGCTTGACGGGCTTCACATGAAGCAGAAAGGCCTTCTATGCCGAGATGCTGCCAGTGAACCATGGATGGCGGGAGTGGACGGTTTGCTGACGAGGTCTGTTTCGGATAAGGCGGAAGAACTGAAGTGAGCTCGGCTCAGTAGGATTTATTTTGGCGATCCTCGCGATCATAAGACCGTCGGGATCTGGTGCTTTGTTGAGCGGATCATCCAGGACCATACTTACTCTACTGTATCAGCAAACAACATGATTGGGGTTCCATGGACAACCTTACAGTATGCCTCGCAGGATGTCTCTTCAAAATCTGCTTTACATTATAATGCATACAACCGTTGATAGGCTGCCTTCTCATTGCTCGTTCTTAGCTCGCTTATCACACCGCCCAGGATACGATTGGTCGCCATGCGGGGCTGTTGCCTGCGTCTGGAGATTTCTGGCCCACTCTCATTCAAACCCGAATAAATCTTTGAGCGTGGCGCAGCAACTGCAGTGCACATATGTGGTCGAGAAAATACGACACAACCACCCAGCTCCTTTTCTTCCTCCACCATCTCAGGTATTCTTGACAACGCAATGAGACGCGTTTCTGCACTGGCATCGACCTTGTATCTAGCGCTATCTCTAGTATCTGCAGAACGCGGTTCATGCAAATGCGTATGATCACCCCATCGAGAAACATACACGGCGCTGACACTTCTCAGACTCCTGAAAGCAGCTGTTGGCCATCCGATACAGAATGGTCGGCTTTTAACCAAACACTCAGTAGCTCCCTTATTCGTGGCGTACCTCCAGGGTCTGTATGCTATCCGAACCAACCCAACTACAATCCGGAAGCTTGTGAATTTGTACGTTCGCAATGGTTCAACTCGTCCTGGCACGCGGAAGATCCTGTTAGTATCGACTATCCCATCTGGACAAACAACTCGTGCAATCCAGTCTGGCCGAATGGCACGAGCATAACAGGTGATTCCAATGCTGGTGCCAAAGGTTGCTCGATCGGTGCTTATCCCGCGTACGTGGTTAATGCATCGACGCCTGAGCAAATTGGTGAAGCTTTTACATGGGCCAGGGAGAGGAATATTCGGATCATCGTCAAGAACACGGGCCACTCGTATCCAGGTCGCAGTGTTGGTTATGGCAGCCTGAGTATTTGGACCCATCACTTACATGTCATTGAGTACATCGAGGACTTTCGCCCTACTGCGTGTGAAATGAAAAGCTCCACGAGCGCTGCACGCCTTGCAGCAGGGTCTACCGGCGGTGAAGTTCTAGCCAGGCTTGCCAAATATAAAGCGGTTGCTGTTACTGGCGCAAATCCGGACGTTGGGGTGGTCGGGTGGCTCACTGGTGGTGGCCACGGTCCTCTTTCGCAAACGTACGGCATGGGCGCGGACAATCTCCTTGAAGCCACAATCGTCACACCGGACGGAAAAGTACTCATTACAAACCCGTGTCAAAGCTCTGACATATTCTTTGCTATTCGGGGTGGCGGTGGCGGCACATATGGCGTCGTGACTGAAGTCGTCGTCAAAACATTTCCAACCCCCAAAACGACATCACATGTCTTCAAGATGATGTCGCTCAACTCGAACAGCTCGTCTGATTTCTATGACTTCCTTGGCTTCCTGCATTCCGAGATGCAACGGCTGAAAGAGGGTGGGATGCAGGGATACTACTTCATCGTCGGTCCGCCTTACACTCCACAGCTTTCGCTCGCCTGGACCTTTACACTTTTCAACAAGCCTAATGGAACTGTCGAGGCGTTGTTGGAACCTATAGAGACTTATTTGAAGGAACGAGCGCAATCTTTTGCCTACATGCAGAACATCACGCATGCCGATACATACTTCGATATCAGCGGAAGCGCTACCAACGAAGCAGTCGCGAGTGGAGGCTCAGCATATACCTCGCGGCTTCTGAGTCCACAGAGCTTGTCGGATGGTAACGCGACCTCAAAAGTGTTTGCAGAAATTGGTCCGAGGAGTAGTGCAGCAGAGTCGCCGATGGTACGTTATTACATCAGGTCCAAGCAAGCGAGTACAAAACCCTAACATTCACAGGCCCCACTTCCCAATCCCATCATAATCGGCCACATGATAGCCTCCCCCGATACCCCTGCGTACTACCCAGACGTCATCTCCATGAATCCAGCATGGCGCAACACGCTCGTTCACCTCATCGTAGTTCAAACCTGGCCCGATGGCCTCCACCCCGAGCTCATCGACTCGATCTATAAGCACCTGACGTACGCAACGAACGAGGCGCTGCGCAATTTGTCACCCAACACCGGCGCATACTTCAATGAAGCAGACTCGTATGAGCCGGACTGGCAAACGTCTTTCTTTGGTAGCAACTACGAGAGGCTGAAAAGTGTCAAGGAGAAGTACGACCCGGATAATGTGCTATGGTGCCGCAGGTGCGTTGGTAGTGAGGCTTTGGTGGAGCAACCTGACGGAAGACTGTGTCTGAAGGCCCCTGGGTGGACGGCTTACGAGGGACGTGGGTATGAGGGCGTGGGAAGTATACCGCGTAGACCAGGCTGGGATGGCTATGGGACCGGTCATACGGAATTGTGAAAACATGTCAGAAAGTACTTCACGTCGAACGATGGGCTTGGATTCTCAAAAGACTTTGTGGTATTCTTGCGAGTGCGTCATCGGAGAAGAAGAAATCTAGCTGGAATTTGGAATTATGCGTGGTGTGATGCGATCACCACAATCGACTTTCTTCACACAATATGCATGTCCTTTGAACTCCCGCTGGATCGTGCCTCGCCGGTTTCCGAACCGCGCGATTTAAGAAATGATAGCAACGCCGAACGTGGAGATGATCCAGATCAGTGTAAGAGCCCCCAGATTGGGCGGGCAATACCTTGACACTGTTAGCAATTTTTTTTCTTCTGACTTTATAAGGTGTACGTACTCCTCGGTACTCAGGCTCATGAATCCAGCCAAAAAGAAGCACTGTGCAATCCAAAGAAGGATCATGCTTATGACCATGATCAGATACAGCCTTACCAACCCCTTGATGATGAACCGATTGTCCGTACTCTTGACAGGGAGGGTACCGTAGGTGGTGTAAGCTTGCTCTTCACGCTTCAACAAGAGTTCTTCTTCGAGATCCCAGCTCTTGTTGATCCAGTATAATACGAGCCTGTCTTCTAGACATAGCCAACGCTCGTTGAATGGTGTTACTAGCCCTTCTACTATATTTTGTGTCATATGATTGGCCTGTGACTTTGGCCCAGGGTACCCGGCCGACGTAGTTATAGGTCTCGAGCAGAGGAGAAGGACTAATGTTACAACCATGACAATGATCCACAGAAGTGCTCCAGTGTACATGAACTGTGCTGATAGAGAGGTCTCGAGTCTCGCCATGCCCCGGCCATAGAAGTTGTGTTCTCGACCGTAACTAATAGTTGCGAGTATGTGGAATGCTGACAGTGTTTGGAGGATGGTTTCGGCAAACAGGCAAGATGCGATTGTGGAGAAACCCGTCGCTTTGAAAGACTGAACAGCAACGAGCAAGACTACTACCCAAGATGGGCGTGGGATGGAGCACCACAGAAGCATCAGCCGAATGGTGGGTACATCCTCGTAGCCAGGGGTTGATCGAACGAGCGCCGCATTCATCCAGTTCGCAAAGAGATAAAGAGTGGTGATTGCAAGCCCCTTGGAGAGCCAAGACGTGGGGTACAGAAGGCGTACGTGGTTGCGTGTGGAGAGACGCATGCCGGTCTGTGGGATGAAGAATATCACCAGAAGAGCAGATACGCTGATCAGAGCAAGACTAGCAAGCTTCGAATCGGTGGAAGCGCATGCTTTCGCGGATGCCACAAGCTTAGGATCCCTGACGGGAATGGCGTCCAAGTCTTTGAGTGATTTAACTCTCCAACTCCATGGAATCATGTCGAGGGTAGTGAGGTCGGCTAACTGACGCCAGTGCTTTGGTAGGCCATGCCATCCCTCTACACCGCCACAGAGGTCGTTGAGCCAATTTACATAACCAATTCGGGTTTCAAAAACCTGACACGATCCTTGACATGTCTTGTAAGTGATATCACGGCAAAAGCAAGCCCTGTCTACTGCACGCTTGATGGTGCAGTAGCCATCGGAGTCAAGCTCGCAAGCATTTGTGGTGCATCGATCAGGAAGCCTGAGGACCTTCTTTGGCATGTCATCGACGCATGTAGGCCAGCGCCAGTCTTCAGTGGGGATGTAATCAAAAGCTGTGGTTTGGAGACCATCTGTCCAGTTGCGCGGTAAGGAGGTATTTCCACAAGTAGCAATCATCCACAGCCGCTCTCTCGTCATGGCTAGTCCTGGATTTGGACAGGGTTCTGCTGTGGGATCTATGCTGAAGGCCTTGCAAAAGCAATGTTTGTCGAAGTAGTCCCCGTGTGCAATGATGTGCTGGGTGAGGTCGAAGCCAACCGTTTCGTAGTCCAAAGCAATGAGTGATTGGAGGGCTTCGCTGTATTCCCACGGCCGAGCGGCATTCCCGGTATGCTGGGTGTCGGCTGTAAAGCCGCAAGACGCCATGGCATGCTGGAATGATTCCGACGATTCGGCAGAAGATGAGTCGGTCAGGCATGTTGGCGCCTTGCTAGTCACATCGACAGCAGCGTATCCTTGGGACAAGGAGGCCGGAGACAGGCTTTGTAGCTCAACCGTGTCGCCGACGTCAACGAGCCATGTCCGGCCAGCGATTGTGTGTATCCACTGAAACAGTTGAGCCTTGGCCAGCACTGATTTGTCGCAGTACGGTAGATACTCCTTGACGACATCAGGAGAGAAGCTGGTGCTAAGACAGCTAAGTTGGATGAGCCATTGGTGGTGCGTACAGATGAAGCCGAAGTGTCGAGTGCATTGTCTCCAGACGCACTGGGTCATTACGCTGAGCCAGAGTGTGGTATCTTGCTGGGCGATGCATTGTGGCATAGGGGCCAGGTTTTCCGGGTTCACCCAGTCATTGCGGTTGACTAGAGGGCTCAAGGTGCGGTCCGCTGCGCCAGGTTTGAGCGCGGCGGGACGAAGCGCTTCTGGGGTTCATTAGCGCAGATACGAGGGGAGCATGCATGAAGGAGTACCTTGGGCAAATACACTGCAAGTGCTCAGTATGAGCAGTACTGAGGAGGCAATGAGCATCTTCATCTTGCTTGCGACGTCGCAATGCGTGTCGAGGTGCGATGGAGGATGTTTGCTGCTATCTACTGATCAAGGCCCAGTGCTCGTCAGGCGCGGGGTGGGGCGGAGCACGTGTCGGTTAGCGCCGTCCGACACGTAGTCACCAATCAGGGCGTGGTTCCACCAGCACCGGTGAAGGCGTTGGCTTTCGATGTTGCGACCTTTGCTCGGTCTAGGTCTAATCTGTTACAGCTGCCAAGACTAAGAGTATTTGATGCAGAACAAAGGTCATGATTTATCTTATTGGACTTCACATGGCTTACGCTTGCCGTAGCTATGGGGCGTGGAGGCCGATTTGACACAATAGGCGCACCAGTACCACGTCCCTAGGCAAAAAAAGTACTCCAAACACTCGAGGGCATGGCATGGGCTTCGAGTGCACCATGGTGGAGCGCGGTGTTATCTGGGCTGAAGGTAAGATCGGTTTAGGCACGAGATGCAGTCGCGATATATGCAGTTCCTGAGTACGGCGGCTGTGCTGAGGGAGCGAAGTCGAAGATGTAAGCATGGTGTTGATGCCACCAATGCATGGTTGGTGGCTGGGCGTGGCGTGGCGTCGATGGTCGATGTGTGCCTGGGCCGCGGCTCTGGAAGTGACGTACGCGACAATGACATTGATGCTGTGCTTCACACCTGCCTGACGCCGCATCATCTCTCCCACACCCACACCCGCTCCGCGTCAACGTTCGGTGCGCGTATCTATTTGCGATTAGCTGTGCTGTGCTGTAACTGTAGCCGTAGTGTACATAGCCTCCGACTGTCTGCTCCTCGTTAATCGCCACTCCCACCCCTGCCCGTCGCGCAGCCAGCTTCGAGCTTCGAGCTTCGAGCTCCATCGCGAGCTACAACCGCGCACCCCTTCATCGCCACCATGGTGCAGTCCCCCTGCGCATGGACGGCGGCGGGCCTGCTGTTGCTGCTGGCTGGCCCAGCGCTCGCAGGCCCAAACCTCACGGCTATACACGAGAAGGGCAGGTGCGCCATCCGTGGGCAATGTGGCAAGCAGGGCTTCTTCGGCTCGCAGCTGCCGTGCCCCGACAACGGCCTGGCAGAGACGCCCGACGACGACGTGCGCAAGAAGCTGGTCGACATCTGCGGCGACCAGTGGAAGGACACGGATGTGTGCTGCGAAGAGGCCCAGCTCGACGCGCTCAAGACAAACCTCGACCGCGCCACGCCCATCATCAACGCCTGCCCGGCCTGCAAGGAGAACTTCTACAATCTCTTCTGTACCTTCACGTGCTCCCCCGACCAGTCGCTCTTTATCAACGTCACCGCCACCGAGCCCAAGGGCGAAAAGTACCTGGTCACGGAGCTGGACAACCTCGTCTCCAACGACTATGGCGCCACCTTCTACGACAGCTGCAAGGACGTCAAGTTCGGCGCCACCAACGGCAAGGCCATGGACTTCATCGGCGGCGGCGCCCAGAACTACACCCTCTTCCTCAAGTTCCTTGGCGATAAGAAGTTCCTGGGCTCGCCCTTCCAGATCAACTTCCCGCGGCCCGACGCCGACCGCTTCCCCGAGATGGATCCCATGAACAAGCACGCCTATCCATGCAACACCACCGACGAAAAGTACCGCTGCGCCTGCCTCGACTGCGGAGGCTCCTGCGTCGAGCTGGCCGAGGTCAGCGAGGCCCAGCAGTGCCACGTCGGGCTGCTGCCCTGCCTGTCCTTCGCCGTCATCATCGTCTACTCCGTCTTCCTCGCCATGCTGTGTGCCGTAGTCGCCGGCCACGTCGCCTACCAGAACCACGCGCGCCACAAGAACGAGCGCATGCGCCTGCTGCAGGACCTCGAGCCGAGCGACGACGAGGACGAGGGCGACATTGTCCACAACATCGGCATGCTCGACCGCCCCACCAAGCACTACTTCATCAACACCTGGTGCGACCGCATGTTCAGCCGCCTCGGCTATGTGTGCGCCCGCTTTCCCGCCATCACAATCTTCACCAGCGTCCTGGTCGTCGTCCTAATGAGCTTGGGATGGATGAGGTTCGAGGTCGAGACTGACCCCGTGCGCTTGTGGGTCGCCCCAGACTCGGCCGCTGCGCAAGAGAAGGTCTTCTTCGACGACAACTTTGGCCCCTTCTTCCGCGCCGAGCAGGCCTTCCTAGTCAACGACACAGCACACGGCACTGGCCCTGTGCTCAGCTACGAGACGCTCGACTGGTGGTTCGGTGTCGAAAGCCAGATCCAGCGCCTCAAGTCGTACGAGGGCGGCGTTACCCTTGACCAGGTCTGCTTCAAGCCTATCGGAGATGCTTGCGTTGTGCAATCCATCACTGGCTACTTCCAGGGCGACTTTGCCAACGTCTCGCCCAACACCTGGCAAGACGACCTCATGGCATGCATCGACAACCCCACCCAATGCTTACCAACCTTCCAGCAGCCGCTCGATCCCCATCTGCTTTTCGGGGGCGTCAACCAGAACGTGTTGGATGCCAAAGCTCTCGTCGTCACATGGGTCGTCCAGAACTATCCCGAAGGCACTCCCGAGGAACAACGCGCCATGAACTTCGAGGAAGAACTGAAAAACTACCTCAAGCTCGTAGCCGAGGATGCAAGGAACAGAGGACTCCGACTAAGCTTCAACACCGAAGTCAGCCTGCAACAAGAACTGAACAAGAACACAAACACCGACGCCAAGATCGTTGTCGTGAGCTACATCATCATGTTCTTGTACGCATCGCTGGCTCTGGGCTCCACCACGCTCACGGTCAGATCCGTTCTGCGCAACCCAGCAAATGCCCTCGTGCAGTCCAAGTTCATGCTAGGCATCGTCGGCATCATCATTGTCCTCATGTCCGTCTCAGCCTCAGTGGGACTCTTCTCCGCCGCTGGCATCAAGGTCACTCTTATCATCGCCGAGGTCATTCCTTTCCTTGTCCTGGCTGTCGGCGTTGACAACATCTTCTTGATTGTACACGAGTTTGAAAGAGTCAACATCAGCCACCCTGAAGGTACTATTCCAGAGCGTGTATCACGCGCGTTGGGACGCATGGGTCCATCAATTTTGCTTTCTGCCCTGATAGAGACAACCGCATTCGCACTTGGATGTGCAGTGGGCATGCCTGCTGTGCGCAACTTTGCTGCATACGCCGCGGGAGCTGTCTTCATCAACGCCATCCTGCAGGTCACCATGTTCATCGCCGTGCTTGCACTGAACCAGCAGCGCGTGGAGAACAATCGTGCCGATTGCTTCCCCTTCAAAACCGTGACCAAAGCCGATCCAGGATATCCTGGCGCACTAGGCCATGGCGCTGGCGAAGAGGGCGCTCTTCAGCGTTTCATCAGGAAGACTTACGCTCCAGCACTCCTCGGCAAGAAGACCAAGGTTGGCATCATTGCTGTCTTCTTCGGTATCTTCACGCTTGGTGTTGCCCTATTCCCTGCAGTTGAACTCGGACTCGATCAACGTATTGCCATCCCAAGCGACTCATACCTCATTCCGTTCTTCAACGATCTTTACGACTACCTGGACGTTGGCCCACCAGTCTATTTCGTCACAAAGGAGCTCAACGTCACCGAGAGGGCGCCACAAAAAGAGCTCTGTGGTCGCTTCTCTACTTGCCACCAGGGCAGCTTGGCAAACATAATCGAAGCTGAGCGAAAGCGTCCGGAGGTTTCGTTCCTCTCTGCTTCGGCTGCCAACTGGCTAGACGACTTCTTGTTGTGGCTCAACCCAGAGAACGCAAAGTGCTGTGTCGATGCAAAGGGAAGGCCTTGCTTCGAAGATCGACAGCCGGCGTGGAACATGACTCTCTCCGGCATGCCTGAGGGTGAAGAGTTTATCCATTACCTTGAGAAGTGGATCGAGGCTCCTACTACCGAGGATTGTCCCATTGGTGGAAAGGCAGCGTATTCGGATGCCCTGGTCATTGATTCCAAGCATCGCACTATTCCCGCTTCGCATTTCCGCACCTCCCACACACCCCTTCGCTCGCAAGAAGACTTTATTGCTGCGTATACTTCTGCACGCCGCATCGCGCGCGAGATCTCACAGGATGTTGAGACCGAAGTGTTCGCTTACTCAAAGTTCTACATCTTCTTCGACCAGTATGTGAGCATCGTACGTCTGGCAGGCGCACTGATCGGCTCTGCCCTTGCTGCCGTCCTGGTCATCACTACTATCCTTCTCGGCTCTCTCGTTACGGCATTTATTGTGACACTCGTTGTTGGCATGACTGTTTCTGCTATCATCGGATCGATGGCAGTCATGGGTGTGTCATTAAACGCCGTCTCGCTCGTCAACCTCATCATCTGTGTCGGCATCAGTGTCGAGTTCACGGCTCACATCGCGAGAGCATTTACTTTCCCCAGCCGCGCCACAATGGAGAAGGCGCCTAGGCATCGTTTCCGAGACCGCGACGCTCGGGCTTGGACTGCCATGGTTAATGTTGCCAGCAGTGTCATCAGCGGAATTACGATTACGAAGGTTTTGGGTGTAGCAACGCTAGCATTCACCAGGAGCAAGGTAAGATTCTCCTTTTCCACTATTTACAAGTTCGAAACAAGCCTCGAGTTACAAGCGTGTTGAGGCTGTATGCCTATTCACCGTTTTGTCCCTTCTGATCGTCGTCCCTAAAACACTCCGCATCCATCTAGCCCTAACTAAAACGTCCCAGATCTTCGAAATATACTACTTCCGCGTTTGGGTCGCACTAGTCCTATGGGCATCTACCCATGCACTTATTCTACTGCCGGTGCTGCTCTCGCTCTTCGGTGGCAGGGGCTACGTCGACCCTGAGAGTGAGGGTGGCCTCGAGCAGGACCTCAGGAGCCGACAATACCCTGCTCTTCTCGGAGACGAAGATGAGTACGATAGCGACGACTAGATACTCCCTCTACGCGTAGCGTACGCCGCACTCTCTAACGCTGAACCAAGTTGTGGGTCTGGCTTGATCGTAGTCCAGTGTTGACTCGATAAAATTCCCTTGAGGCTAACCAGGATTCTGTTACGCAAGAAAGTCCAGTAGGTGCCGAGATTTGAAGGGCATCCAGGCCGGGGCCCGAGTGCGTGGCGCCTCTTGAGCCTCACCATCAGGACGCCAGGTATGACGACCCCAAAGAGGAGGGAATGCGCGACACTATCCATGAGGATATAGTTTTGGAAGCTATCAGAGGCGAAGGCGAGCGCGTGCATGGGTGCGAGTGATTTACTATGCATGATAGCCGTTGGACTCGGTGTTGGAGCATCATCAGAATCAGAGGTTACATATCCATTCAGGACGTGCTTAACGTCGTTAGTCATCTAATCGTGATTCCATGCTCGAGTCGTATTATCAATTCTAAAATTGCTATCTATCTGGAACCACCTCTCCATCCATTTCCCACTCATGTATCACCTGATCTGCCCTCACACCACTATCACACGTCCATTCCTTCCCACTCATCATCCACTACATCAACACTCTCCTGCCAGGGCATCCATGCTGGATGACACGGGTGCGCCAGCGGACTAAACACAACCGGCATTCCCCTTTCCACCATCGCCATCACATGCTGCGCCATGAACATGCTCAAATCCTCCAACTCGTTCGAATCAAATGGAAAGGTGCGTGCGAGAGTGCCTGGGGTGCTGTTGCTGCCCGTAGAGCGGACAAGTACCAAGTCTTCAGCTCTTCAAGGGACCCGGGTGGGCAGGACGATACGGGAGGGAGGAACTGAGGGGCTGGCTTCATGGGCTGCAGAGGTATGTGGGATGGTCGCGAGGGCGGTAAGGGAGGAGAGTGGCTGGTTGGGGATGCGGGTGGCGTGAGAGGTGCTGCCGGGCCACTGTTAATTTGCAGCGAGGTATGTAGCATATTTGCGAGTTCGCTGTCTTGGAGCATATCGAGGTGCTGCACCATAGCGTCTTGGATTGTCTCATCTCCCAATTCCGTCGCATTGAACGTCTGGTCCGCGGCGCCGGTGAGCTGGTAGTCTTGCACGCCGGCTAGGATGAGCAGTTGCTCTTCCAGTGTCGTGCCGGGAGGGAAGTATGTCCATTGGCCAGAGGGGACGAGAGAGGTGGAGGCCAAGTGTGCGGTGAGTTGGTCCATGTCGGGTGTGGGTGCGCCTTGGTCAGACATGATGGAGGGGTCGGGGTTGAGATTGTGGTGTGGAGTTGGGTGATTCGCAAGTCGCGGTTGTGATAATGAAGAAATGGCAATAGACGATTTGTATGCCTGAGGGCGCGGGGATTTTAGTTGATACGTAGAGTTGTAGGTAGATGAAGCATTGTGAGGGCACTTGTCGTAAGGGTCGTGAAAGTTTGACTGGTGGGGTGTCGGGTGCGTTGGGGTGGCAACGTGACCATCGTTGTGATGCTGTACGGGATGACTATAATCATTATGATGCTTTTCACCTGAGACCCTTGTGGTCATTTTGCCAAGTTTTGACACAATGAAATCTGAGTGTGTGTTGATATTATATGAGACATCACACCTGGGCAGCAAGTGATGGAATCATCGATCTGTACAGATGGATTGGGTGTGTACGCAGGCAGTACTCGACGCGCATGCGTACTCACTATGATCGTGTAACGGATGGACATGCGGTCTTAGACCCAGTCGTAGTCCTACCTGATATGTAGCCGCGTCTCGTGGTATAGTCATGCCATACTTCATCCTTCTCGCTTCTATAACATCTAAGGTCGCTGAGACACAACGTGAGATGAATCAAAGATGTATCAAGAACACTCATTAGCCGCTTTACATAATTAATCCTACCATTGCGCATAAGTCTTCGGTACGCGCCATGAGCAAGACGCAAAGATGAACAGCTTCCCAGAAGAACCATGTGCAGATATCAGGTCGAGATACAATGTTTCATTTTTGAGATTGATGATTTGAAGTGAAAGACAGCCCGCGGGGCTTTGATGGCCATTGAAGATATGTACAGTGTGGCGAAAGAGAAAGTATATACTGGAAGAAGTGAAGAAGATGATGCGCGTGTGCTCTAGGTAAGGCCTATATGAGCCCTGTCGCTGAACTTTGGATGTACTGGAAGAAGTGAAGGCGAACGCGAAAGTAAAAGCGGCAGATACTGATATCTATACGACAGGCCAGCCACTCGAGAAGTCGATCTTGTTGATACCAAACTTCTTCTGCCCGTCTCCGTAACCGATGCGAGTGTCCACGTAGTGGTAGTATAGCACGGGTCCAAGGCTGGGGTCGTAAAGGACACCCTGGCCGCCAGGTCCGTAAACCCAACCGTGCGACTCCAGCACGGTGGTACCTCCACCCTCGGTACACTTCTTTCCGGCTTTGTCTACGAAGCCACTGGTTGCGCTTGTGGACCTGCAGACCTGGATCTTGTATTCTTGGCCTTTGGCGGGTCTGTTCGCATCGAAACCGCAGCACTTGCCAACAGAGAAGAATAGGTAATGGTAGTTGCCGTTCTTGGCGATGAAGGGAGCCTCTTGTGCGTGCTCGCCTTCGGGCTTGAAGGCGATGTTGGTGGCCGCCGTGCCGCTGGTCTTGGCAGGCGGGTTTGCCATGTTCACAACGAACAGGTCGTTCCAGAAGGAGCCAAACGACATGACAAACTTCGATCCATCCCAGTATAGAGCACTATCAATAGCGTTGTAGTTCTTGCCCGCCTTGGAAGCAATGCCAGTGGCGCCGAGATCGGTCCATTTGGTGAGGTCTTTGCTAGTTGCGACGCCAATGGCCGAGTCCTGAACGCCGAATGACGATACCGAGTAGTAGAGGTAGTATGTGTCACCAACTTTGGTCACATCGGGAGCCTGTTGCAGCACATGTCAGCGTGTGGGTAGGCAGTGGTGTATACGCTTAACTCACCCAAAGGTCATCTTTGCCCTTCAAGTTGATTTTTGAGCCAGCAGGAATTGCGGCACCCTTGTATGTCCACGGTCCAGTGATGCTAGGCGCGCTGTGGATGGCGATCTTTGCTCCAGTGGAAAATCGGAAGTAGGTGCCATCATCGCGACGAATAAGTGCCGGGTCGTGAGCGTTGTTGCAGACTCCGCTGCATGCCATAGGATCCCCATACCCATAGACAACCGAAGCTGCCGAAAGTAGAGAGACAACAAAGTTATAGCGCATCTTGAACAGGACCTTGTGGATGAGGAAACGATCAACTGCGGTTGGAGGGAAGGAACATCAAAGGCCAACGCCTACCCATATACTCGCGCTTCCTACGCGTTAGATGAACAGCCTTGATCTCGGAACAATTTCCTTGAGTCGATTCAGCGTAGCCAAATGACTTGTTATCCCCGCGTCGATCACGTTTCTTAATGGTGGAATGTCCGACGCATGTTTAGTGAAACGGAACCGGAGAATTATATATGGAGCCACCCCTCTGTACCATGACTACGAAGGCAATCTACGTAGCGGAGAATAACGAGATCATCTGCACCTTGTGACTGACCTATGCCGGTACTTAGAACGGAGCATCTTGCATCTCGCCACTACGTTCGCTAGGACTTTAAAGCATCGTGCAGAAGCGCATGCGATGTGGTCTTCTACTGGTGGATTATGCTCAAGACCTAGGGGTAGCCCAGACAATGATAGGAGACAAAGATAATCAGATGCGGGGATGTGAAACACGATAACGTACCAACACTAACGCATTGCGTTAGTGCTACACACCTTATTAAGATCTAGCGCATTTAGCAACTACTGTAACGTAAACCACTCGTGAACCCGCCAAAACATGCCAAGCCTACGAACACCTAATATTTCCCTCAATGCCTACACTTACAAACGCGTTGTCGCTCCAACACGAAGGGAGAGTAGAGCTTGCCCTTCAAGCTTATAAAGCCGGCGAATTGCAAAGCTATCGTGCTGCTGCTACTACCGAGGTGCACGGCCGTTCGAGCCACCTTGAACACCAAAACAGCAGCTCAACTTGAGGCTATAGAGCCACGTACAATAGCTATTACTGCGATAATTTTTGGTGTTGAGTTTAATAGGCCTCCTCTCCTTACGTAGCCTAGCTGCCTCTGCTTTTTGGAGCTGTTGCTGCTCTTCCTCAGCCTCTTGTTGTTGCAGGAGATCACGTGCTCTGTTCACCCTGCTTGGAGACCAGATACCAGCTCCACCATAGTACTCCTCAAGCTCTCCTAGAGGCAGCGGCTTGCCTCGCTTCCTGCGCAGTCTTTTGTGTATCAAGGCCTCCTTAAGGCCTTGAGCCTCCTGCTCAAGCAGCGTTTTCTGAACAGAGATTGAATGGAAGGCTTTGCTCAGCTTTTGAGCTTGTGGATCACCTTTATTCTTGACTACCTGCTGCAATAGGCCCTCAGTTTCCTTCCAATTGGAGGCGCTCAAGGCTGATGAGTCGCTATCGCTTGAGCTACCTTGTGTAGGCTGGCTAGTATAGAATCTCTTGAGTATCACCTTAGGATTAAGAGGTGAGATACTGGTCGCCTCAAACGCCTTGAGTATAGTCTTCTTCTTGAATGAGGCCTCCCAGGCAGCTATGAACATTGGATAGAAGTCTCTCTTACTCATAGAAGTGAGCCCTTGGCACCTCTCCATAAAAGCTGCTACCTAGCCTGAGTAGGCAGATGAGAGAGGCTTGAACATCACCACATCAAGTGGTTGAAGCGTGTGGGTTGAATGAGGTGGATAGACTATAAGGAGAATACTGTTCTGATTGCAGTACTCAATAAAATCCGCTGTGAGGTGAGAGCTGTGGCCATTAAGGATAAGGAGACGACAAGATCGGCCTGCCTTAGCCTTAGTAGAGGGATCAAACACCCGCTTTAGCCAGGCTAGGCCTATATTGTTATTTGTCCAGCCTGAAGGTGATGAGGCGAAGAAGGCTCTGCTGTCCTCAGGCTTGAGGTCTTGCAGCCAGCTGTCCTGGAGGGTGCCTGAGCCTGATTGGTATATAAAAGTAGGCCTGAGGGCAGTTCCATCAGCGCAGATGCAGGCTAGGACGGTTATCCACTCTCAAGATCCATCCTGGAGGTGAGCCCAAAGCTTCCCCTCCTCATATAGTCTTCTGCTGAACACCCTTTTTGACCTAGTAACTATCCCAAGGAGGAAGCCTTTCTTATCCATATTGTATGTGTGGCAAGGCTCAACATTGTATTGGCTGATCTTATTGGCTAGAAGCTCAAAGTAGAGGGTGTACTTTAAGCCTGAGTCGGCCTAGTGGCGTAATGTAAGGGGCCAGGCAGAAGACTGCAGAAAGGCTAGGTTTAACCGTGATGAATTCGATGGAGACTATCCAGAGCTAGAGAACAGGCTGTCTAAATAGGCAGACTGCTGGTTTCTAGAAGTTTCTACATACATTGGCATATGTCATCATTTGTAATCTTTTGCAATGGCTAGAACATTCCGGGACACTCTATGATGCTCCATGGTGTTCCATGCTCTTCTATAATGTTCTATGCTCTTCTATAATGTTCTATGCTCTTCTATAATGTTCTATGCTCTTC
>MU006228.1:293110-304067 GCA_010093685.1 Ophiobolus disseminans
TCGTAGAGGTAGTGTAGACATCCTTTTAATAGGTTGCAGAGTTTTCTCGCGTTAGTTAGTTCTGATCCTCGTTTGGTTAAGGCAGTGAGACTCTTTATTGTTAGATTAGAGGGTTAATCAGATAGTGGGACGATAAATAATGTTAATTAGTATTGATTGTAATTAATAGTCGTGTATTAATTGTGTGTCTTCTGTCCTCTCTCGAGGGGTCTCCTCTGCTTATCTTTATCTTCCTTATCCTAAGTCTGCGCTAGCAGTAATCTAGCACATAATTAGTTCTGCCGTCTCTGAGCGCCCTGCTGAAAGGCTAATTACATCTAACAACCTAACACCTCTACTATCACTACTACTACCTGCTGCATTGCTAGCTACATTGTTGACCCCAAGCAAGGCAACAGGATTAACGCAGTCATGCTTATCCAAGACTATTCCATAGGCAGCTGCCTTTATAGCAGGAACTTAGGCTGGACATGTTAGCCAACATAAAGGAGAAGTAGTTGACAAGGCTAAGGTAAAGAGGCTGCTTACCTCAGGCATCAAGCTACACCGCAGTCAGCTTCTACCTCTACTAACTTATAAGACTAAGCTTAAAAAACACCCAATAGGAGAGCTGTTTAAAGAAGCAGAACGCGACTATTTGGCAAGCTATCAAAAGATAGAATTATAGAGAGAAGTATCCTATGCCTTAATCAGACTAACAGGTCACTAGGTCCTGGACTGCATGTAGGTATACACCTACAAGTTTAACAAGGATTATCAATTCATTAAGTGCAAGGCGCGCCTTGTAGTCAGAGGAGACTAACAGAGACAGATCTCTTCCTAAGACACCTATGCAGCCACCCTAGCTAGCAGATCATTTCGCATGCTTATAGCAATTGCAGCTAAGTACAACCTAGAACTTAAGCAATATAACATTACAAACGCATTTGTTCATGCTACTATAGACAGGGAAATCTACATAAGGATGCCTAAAGGATACTAGAAGACAGGTATTATCCTTAAGGTTCAGAAGGCCTTGTATAGATTGCGCCTCTTACCTATGCTCTAGCAGAAGGAGTTTACAACAACTCTTAAAGACCTTAGCTTTACACGCGTCCCTTACGAGCCTTGCTGCATAATTAAGAACAGCATTATTATCTTCTTTTATGTAGATGACATTATCCTAGCCTATGCTAACTACAAGACTAAGAAAGCATAATAAGCTATCTAACTCCTACAGGACAAGTATACTATAACTAGAGGAGAAGATCTCTAGTGGTTCCTGGGAGTGGAGGTAATTAGAGACAGGATAGGAGGACTTATCTATCTCTCACAAGCTGCTTATGTAGACAAAATCTACAGGCTAGTAGATAAGCATAAGCTATGCTATAATACACCTATAAGTTCTATTGAACTTAAGCCCTTAAACTCACTGTTAACACCTGCTAAGATCAATAGATACCAACGCAAAATTAGGTCACTACTCTTTGCTGCAGTCACCACTAGACTAGACATTGCTTTTGCTACCTTACGCTTAGCACGCTTCCTCTTAAACCCCTCCTAAGAGCATTACGATGCCGCAGACTGCGTCCTTCTATACCTATTAGACACAAGGTAGCTAGCACTTTAGCTTAGAGGAGGATACACTCTTTAAGTAGCTAGTAATGCATTATTTGCAGACAACACACAAGACAGGAAAAGCTCTTAAGGCTATGCAATTAAGCTCTTTAATAGCCTTATTACCTAGAGAGCTAGCAAGCAAGACACTGTCACTACATCCACCACTGAGGCAGAACTCCTAGCCCTATCCTAAGTAGCTAAGGAAGCTCTCTTCACATCACGCCTACTCAAAGAGCTCTAAATCCAGCTTCTATCTAACACAATCACAATTCATTGCGACAACATGCAGACTATTAGACTAGTTACAAAAGAGATATCAAAGCTTTAAACAAAGCTTAGGCATGTAGATATCTATAACCACTAGATAAGACAGGAGGTTGCAAGTGGAAAGATTACTGTAGAATACATTCAATTATCGGAAATAATAGCGGATGGCTTCACTAAGGTGTTGCTAGGCAACAAGTGGCTAAACTTCCTTTATTAAGTAGGATTAGTTAAGGTATTACTACACAAGGTGACTAAGAAGGCACTATTAGAAGAACTTTAAGCAAAACTTAAGGACCTTAACATTACCTAAAGTTACTAGCTTGCAAAATACATCTAAGCTAAGGGGGTGTGTTAGATATCAGGGGTGCTGTGAGGCTACTAACACTAAAAGAAACAGGAGGGGCCGGCACAAGCGCCTTAGCACACTAGTACTAGATCTAATACCTAGTTAAACTTCGCACTTAACCGGAGAACACTAGAATACAACATTATTATTATTAATTCATCTCATCTATCATTAGGTTTCAATACCTTATTAAATCTAACAGCAGGTGGCGCACTAGGCAGAGTACAAGAACCGCACTATTATCGACACAGGTGCTATAGATTACATCTGCAATAACCTCTCTAAATTTGTTAAATAAAAAAAGACGCCTACACGCTTAGGTATCAAAACTAGAGCTAGCGTTGTTGCCGTGCTAGGCACTAGCTCAATTACTATAAATCTCCTCTGTGTGGATAGTATAATTAATTACGTTACCTTTAGCAACGTGCTGTACGCACTAGATATATTTGTATCTATTATCTTACACTCACAAATCCGCAACAAGGGCCTATACTACTATAGCTAGGAGGAGAAGCTTCTCCGCTACAGTGACGGCCTCGAGCTAGCTTACACGCTAGAGATCGACGGTATCCCTAACATTCTTTAGGCCTCTAATAATCTTAAGGCAGCGCTAGCCCTCGCTTTTGTGTCCGCTAATTCACCGCGCCTAAACTTAGCTATCTAGCTATCGCGGAAGATAACGCTATGCGACCTCTATAAAACGTTTAGCTATACTAACGTAGAGTTACTTAAGAAGCTAGTAGCAACTACAATAGGCCTTAAACTCTTATCCTGTAACAACTTCTTATGTAAAGTTTGCCTGCTTGGCAATTCCTAGAAACAGATCTCGCGCGTTCTACCTAACTAAGTAACCTACGCCTTTTAGCGCGTGCACGTTAATATTATTAGCTCTATAGCTAACCCTAGCGACAGAAAGAAGCGCTACTAGATTATCTACACAGACGAGTACACTCGATTCCGTTAGATTAATATAGTAGAGTCTAAGTCTAACTGTACAACGTCACTTCTGCGCTTTCTGCGCATAATTAAGACTTAGTATAGAGTTAACGTTGCGATCGTCCACCTAGACAATAACAACGTCCTTATTAACTACAAGACTAAAGCAGAGCTATTCTCTGCTAGTACAGTCTTCGAGCTATCTACGCTATACACAGCTTACTAGAACAGTGTTACTAAGTTAAGCAATCGCATATATAAGGCGCGCGTCCGACTTATGCAGATCGGCGCGCCTTACGTCCCTAAGAACCTGTGGCCGTTTATAGCCCGCTATGCTGCTAAGCTTATTAATTACTATCCTACTACTACTGTTCGCAGGTGCTAAGCTAGTGAGGGCTTAGCTCCACTTAGGTTGGACTAGCGTTATTCTGCTCTTCTCTTTAAGCCTCGTACCCTTACAATCTATTACTTAGTTCGCCTACTCTTTTCTCTTAGTTTATTAGGTTATAACGCCTATTTTAAGCAATTAAGAGCTACCTTTATTGCAAGATCGCAATTCAATTGTAGCCTTATTTGCAGCGTATTCTGCAGGGCGCAACTCACAATTTTACTCTGTTTTTTAGACGTTAGTAGGACACGCTAGTAGCCCCCACTTTTTACCTAACTCTCTCTAAATTAACTGCTAATTGTCCTATTATAGGCATCTACGACGGCGCGGCCTTTGTGCCAAAGCTTAATGTTACAGGCAGTAACAGGAAATAACTAAAAGAGAGCTTGTTTTTGCACAAGTAGAGTTACCTTAATTCTCTATAGGCTTTTTAGAACTAAAAAACAAGTAAAAGGAGTATTCTATTTTACTTCTCCTCCTCTTCTTTCTTTCCTTACTAGCTGTACTAGTTAACCTCTAGGGAGAGAAGAAAGAGTGGATTGCAGAAAACAGAGCAAAAAGGTAGCTAGGTGCGCACTTAGTATTTGTAGTGTTTGCAGTGCTAATAAGATAAGCACGCAGTCTGTGCGCGGAACACGGAGGCTCTGAACAATAAGGGCAGCAGATTTGCACCTAGCTGCACTTCTTAACCCCTAGCCTAGAGGCTCTAGGAACAGAGGGAAGGTTGTTTCGCAATAGTCTGAAATGGATTTTGATAGTTTTGGGATGCCGAAGGCGCTAGTTTAAGCGCGCTAGGTAGGCCCAAAATTGGTGTTTTTTAGTAGACCTCCTTCTAATAGTCTTAATTGCTATTAAGGGACGTGAAGCAAGGTTAACAAGAGTCTTCCCCTTCTTTCTACAATATAGCTATAATGTTAAACCTGTCTAACTAAACATCTCCTAAGGACTAGATCTAGAAGAATTAGAAGCACGTGTGCTGCCTAACTATAACAAGGCAAAGGCTATTATTAAAAAGCTTAAGCAAGCCTTTAATATAGCGCAGACTACAATAGCTAAGGTATAACAAGAATAGAAGCATTAGGCAAACTAGAAAAGATATAAGCAGCCTAACCTCAGAGTCAATGACAAGATCTAGCTTTCTTACCGGAAATAGCTCTCTAATAGCCGCCTTAACTAGAAACTAGACTAGAAGAATGCTAAGTATACAGTTATTAAGGTGATTAACTCTTACTTAGTTAGACTAAATACACTACCTAGAATTAACTGTGTTTTCTATGTAGACCGCCTGAGACTAGCTTCCTTAGATCCCTTCCCTAGCTAGCTAAATAATAACACACAACTAGAGCCTGTTCTTGTTAATAGAGAGTTAGAGTTAGAAGTTGAATAGATTATAGCCGAGGTTAGCTACAGGAACTAGCTGTTCTTTAAGGTCAAATAGACTAGATATGCCCTTACAACTTTTAAGCGAGCAGAAAATCTGCAGGACAATATTGCCTTAGATGAATAGGAAGTCTTTACGGCTCTATTCCGCAATTAACATTCCAAACTGCTTCTAGCTAGATTTAGAAGAGGTAATAAAGGACAGTACCTAAGACACAACACTCTATAAGACTAGAGAGAGAGAGGGTAATATAAGAGGTTAGACCTCTACTGTCCTTAGTAGATACACTTCAGTTTATTAGAACATTATAGAACATTATAGAACATTATAGAACGTTATAGAATGTCCTAGAACTAGCTAGAACAAGATATGTTCTTCTAACAGCTAACAAATGCTAATGTATATAGAAACTTCTAGAAGCTAGTAGTCTGCTATAAAGTCAGCCTGCTGTAAGGGGCCAGGCAGAAGACTGCAGAAAGGCTAGGTTTAACCGTGATGAATTCGATGGAGTCTATCTAGAGCCAGAGAGCAGGCTGACTTTATAGCAGACTGCTGGCTTCTGGAAGTTTCTACATACATGAGCATTTTGTCAGCTGTCAGAAGAACATGTCTTGTTCTAGCTAGTTCCCGGGCATTCCATAACATTCCAGGACATTCTATGATGTTCTATGCTCTTTCATGATGTTCCATGATGTTCCATGTTGTTCTATTGAACTGAAGTGACTCCACTGAGGATAGCAGAGGTCTAACCTCTTACATTACCCCCCCTCTCTAATCTATGTGCAGTAGTGTTATGTCTTAAGTACTGCCCTTCATCACCTCTCCTAAATCCAGCTAGAAGCTGTTTAGAGTGTTGATTGCGGTATAGAGCAGTGAAGGCTTCCCACTTATCTAAGGCAGTGTTATCTTCAAGATTTTCTGCTGGCTCAAAGGTTGTAAGGGCATATCCAGCCTATTTAACCTCAAAGAACAGCCTATTCCTGTAGGTCACTTCAGCCATGATCTGTTCCACTTCTGATTCTAGTTCTCTATTGACTAGGACAGGTGCTGGTTGAGTGTCGTCATTAGGCTGGCTGGGGAAGGGATCTAAGGAGGCTAGCCTTAGGCGGTCAATGTAGAAGACATTGTGGATGCCTGGTGGTGTGTTAAGCCTGACTAAGTGTGGGTTGATGACCTCAATAACTGTGTATTTAGCATTCTTCTAGTCCAGTTTCCGGTTTGGGCGGCTATTGGAGAGCTGTCTCCGGTAAGAAAGCTAGACCTTGTCATTGATTCTAAGGTTAGGCTGCTTATGTCTTTTCTAGTTTGCCTAATGCTCCTGTTCTTGTTGTGCCTTAGCTATTGTAGTCTGCGCTATGTCAAAGGCTTGCTTAAGCTTTTCAACAATAGCCTTTGCCTTGTCATAATCAGGCAGCACACGTGCTTCTAATTCTTCTGGATCTAGTCCTTAGGAGATGTTTAGTTGGACAGGGTCAACATTATAGCTATGTTATAGGAAGAAGGGAGAGACTCTTGTTGACCTTGCTTCACGTCCCTTGATAGCAATTGAGGCCATTAGAAGGAGGTCTACCTAATTGGTTTGTGCCCAGTTAATGTAAGCACGTAGATAGGTTTCAATAGTGCTGTTCATGCGCTTAGTAGACCTATCAGTCTGCGGGTGCCATGCTGTAGATAACTAGCGGGTAATGTTCATCATCTTTGTCAGGATAGCCCAGAAATAGCTAGTGAATTGGGTACCACGGTCTAACACAATAGCATCTGGCAGCCAATGATAGGCAACTACATAGCGCATGAAGTTAGCAGCAAGTGTTTCTGCTGTAGTGTCTTTTAAGGGAATAAGAACTACATCTTTGCTAAGCTAGTCTGTAACCACAAGGAGTGTTGTGCAACTATTGCTTTCTAGAAGTCCTTTAATAAAGTCTATAGAGATTTCTTTCCAGATCCTCTTAGGAAGGGGGAGTGGTTTTAGAAACCCTTGCAGCCTATCTCGCTATGGTTTAACACGTCCACAAGTGTCGCAGTTCCTAACAAAGCGGCGTATATTATCAGACATGCTAGGCTAGAAGTAGTCTCTTGCCAGGATCTTGTATGTCCCTTCCCTTCCTAGGTAACTAGTAGCTAGTAAAGCATAAGTTTCATAGATGAGTCTTGTGCGCAGTAGTTCAAGAGCAGGAACCTATTTCTGGTTGCAGTAGTGCAGAAGCGTGTTGCCTTTAACATAGCATTCTGCTATTAAGGCCTTTAGTCCTAGGTGTACTGGAAAGCGTCGTTCTCTATCTAGGACGGACTGGCGTGCTGTGCAATAGGTCTGATCTTCCTTTACACCTTGTTTCTAGAGTTGCTCTAGGGCAGCAGGCTCTATAGGTTCAATCTGGGCAGGAAAGGCATGAGTTGGCAGAATTATGCTAGTGAAGGAAATGACAGCATCTGTAGAGTCCTCTATCTCTTCTTCAGCAGTAGTAGGCTTAAGAAGCTGTTGATACCGGTGCTTAAGGCGTGCATCTTCTGCATCTGCAGGCAGGTCTTGTTCCCTTCTTGAAAGAGCATCTGCTCTCTTATTCAGCTTCCTAGGCCGGTATTGCAGCGTGATGTTGTAGCGTCCTAAGAGAATAGACTATCTAATCTGCCTTTTATTAAGCATCCTAGGTTTAGTAAAGTACTCTAGGTTCTTGTGGTTAGTGAGGACAGTAAACTTCTCTATAGTCCTGAGTTTAGAATCCTATTCTTCTAGGCAGCGTATAATGGCTAGCATTTCCTTGTCATAGATTTTATAGTTGCATTCATAGGGGTTGTTCTTGCGTGAAAAGTAGGCGCAGGGCCTAAGTATTCCCTTGTCATCATACTGAGAGAGGATGCCACCTACAGCATAGCTAGAGGAGTCTGTTTCAACCACTGTTTTCCAGTCTAGATAGAAATGCGCTAGGACACGCTCACTAACAAAGACAGCCTTAAGCTTGTCAAAGGCTTCTTGCTCTTGCTGTGTCCAGCGCCAGCTAACGTCCCTAGTAAGCCGGGTAAGGGGTGCTGCAATGTTGGCAAAGTCCTGAATAAAGCGCTAGTAGAAGTTAGCAAATCCTAGGAAACTGCGGACTCCTTTCACTAATATAGGGGCTTTCCAGTTAGTGATAGCTTCAATCTTCTTAGGGTCTATGCACAGTCCATTTTCTGCATCAATGATGAAACCTAGATACTTAGTGGTCTTGACTTCAAATTCGCATTTGTTGATGTCTAGTTAAAGGCCAGCATTCTTGAGAGCGTCTAGGACTTTGTTGACATAGATGCGGTGTTCTTGAAGTGAGCTATTAGTGTATATCAGAACATCGTCTAGGTAAGCAGATACAAAGTCATCTAGGAAGCGACGTAAAACCTAGTTAATGTAGCGCTAAAAGGTGCTAGGAGAGCTAACCATGCTAAAAGGAGTGACAAGCCATTTATAGAGTCCAAAGCGGGTCCGGAAAGCAGTAAGCTATTTATCTCCTTCTTGAATGCGTATCTTGTAAAAGGCTGCAATAACATCTAGTTTAGTATACTACTTAGCCTTGCAGATGTTGTTCAATGTCTCGTGGATAAGAGGCAGAGAGTATCTGTCCTTCTTAGTAATAGCATTAAGGGCGCGGTAATCAATGCACATGCGTAGGCCTCCTCCTGGTTTCTTTGCAAAGAGAACTAGGGCTGCAGCAGAAGAGCTGCTAACTCTAATAAATCCCTTGTCTAGTAGTGATGTAAGTTCTTTGCGGAGCACTAGTAACTTATCTCTAGACATATTGTAGAGAGGGCCCTATAGTATTTGCGGACTCTTCCTATCTTCTTTGATAAGCTTAATACGGTGGTCTACTCTAGGCTAGTGTAGAGAGAGCTTAGCAGCTTGGTTTAGATCAAAGACTAGCAGCTAGTGGCGGTAGCTTAGTGGTAGGAGGTCTTTGATCTGTTCTAAGCTCAATTGTGCTTTAGGAGCTAAAGCCTTCTGGATATCTGCTATAGAGGCAGCAAATACACTGACGGACTTGTCTTTTTTAGATGCTTGAATATATCTCTGCATAGCTACTGCAGAGATCTCCTAGACTGTTAGTGTAGGAGGTAGTTCTTCTTCCTTGCTGCGGAGGCGGATACGGGTCCTCTCTAAGTGGATAAAGATAGACTTCTTTGCTAGTGCAATGGTAACATTGTGTCTGTTAAACTAGGAGCGTCTAAGCATAATATCAAAACCAAGGTGAGTGTTCTCTATTATGTATCCCTATCCTGTGCGTGTATATCCTTCAATATCATATGTGAAGTGGCAAGCTTGCCTAATAGTTCTAGTTCCTTCTACTTCTTAGAGGGTCCTTAGAGTAGGTAAATTGATGCACTAGAGTTTAGCTTTCCGGGCAAACTAGGCGCTCACTAGGGCATATGTCAAGCAACTAGAATCTAGCATTGTAGATGCGTAATAAGTGTGATTGATGAGCATATGTATAGTGATTGGTTTTGCTTTCATGTAGGGTTGAAATGAGCGCCAGTTTTGCTTTATCCTCAAAGCCTTCTCCTTGTGCTCCTGCTGGTGACTTTGAGCAGGAGCTACTCTTTTTCTAACTCAGTATTCTCCTCTTCTAGCTGTAGCATCTCTGCAATCTTTGTGGTTGCAACAGTGGTAGGAGAAGGGCGACGTGCAGGGGCATACTGACAGGAGCTGATAATATGTCCAGAAGCTCCACAGCGTATACACAAGCGGTTGTTCCTGCGTCTCTAAATCTTATCCTTGCTCACCCACTTAGCGCGTTGATTTCCTAGGGATTGAGCAGCATGAGCATGTGTAGGCTCCCAATCCATACTATCGTTTTGCTGCGCGTAGCGTTGAGCGTGAGGTTAGGGTCTCTATAGTGTCTTAATAGCGTCCAGCCTTAACCCTATAGTTTGAAGTAGGGAGGTGAAAGCGCTATACTCAATTAAAAGTGGAAAGACACTAATAAGTCTCTCCTGCATGGCGTGGCTAATAGCGTTTTCTAGGAGTGAAATCTTGATAGTGTCATTGAATGACAATGCTCCAGCATTTGCTAGCTTAGTCTTAAAGCGTGGCAGAAAGCGGGCAAAAGACTTGTGTGCCTTCTGCTTGATTAAGTAGACATTAGAGAGAGCTTTTTTCTGCAGATTGGGGTCGCTGTAGGTGCCAGCTAGGTATTCTAGCAATTGCATACCTGAACCACTCTCTTCCTCCTCCTTAGCCCTAACAAAGGCTAAGCATATGTTGCGGGCATTGCTGCGTAGTCTTGCAAAGATGTAGCGCAGCTAGTCTATGTCTAACCTAATGATCCTGCTATCTGTCTTCATCTTGTTCTTTGCCTCAATCTCCTATCCAGCCCATTTAGAGCGGGTGCCATCAAACTCTGAGAGCTGTAGCAGCTTCTCCTTCCTCTTTTTAGGCTGCGGCGTGTTAATGCCTTGCAGGATATTCTGGAGTCCTTGCAGGGTTTGCTAGTTGATAGCGTTGCCTTGCACTATCTGCTGCATGAAGGCGTAGAAGGTTTGTTCTATAGTTAGAGGAGCATTTGCAGCATTGCTACTGTTAGCCATTTGCTTAGGTTCTTCTATGGTATGTTCCATTGTGTCCAGTCAATTCCAGTAATTCCAGTAATTCCAGTAATGTCCAATAATTCCGTTGATGTCCAATGATTCCGTTGATGCCTAATGATTCCGCTGATGTCCAATAATTCTGTTGATGCCCAATGATTCCGTTGATGTCCAATGATTCCGTTGATGCCCAATGATTCTGTTGATGCCCGATGATTCTATTAATGCCCAATAATTCCATTGATGTCCAATGTTTACGTTATGTGCTCAGGCAGGTGTTCAACCGTAGAGGTCCCTGCAGTGGCGTCCTTGTATTCCGTTGTATTGCTCTCGCAATTGTTCCGTTGTAGAGCACTAGGGGATGACCACACTAGCTACTCAAGTGGATGATCGAATTCAAATGTAAGGGGCCAGGCAGAAGACTGCAGAAAGGCTAGGTTTAACCGTGATGAATTCGATGGAGTCTATCTAGAGCCAGAGAGCAGGCTGACTTTAT